>JASANE010018936.1:0-49326 GCA_030248225.1 Trileptium ribeirensis
GCTGAACAGTTATTCTAATATAACGTATAAGTTATTAGCTATGTAACTTTACGTTAATATTAAGTAGCAAAAATGAAATGAGTGTGCTCGAAAACCTATAAGTATAAATTTTTACTACTTTATGACTATTAGTTGAACAGTTATTCTAATATAACGTATAAATTATTATCTATGTAACCATTACTTATTAGCTATGTAGCTTAGCTTAAATTCATTGGAAAAAATATAATCGTCGTCCCAGAGAACCTATAGTTATAAATTTGGTAGCTTTGCAACTATTAGTTAAGAAATAGAAAACTGGTGTTACTAAGTTAAACAACCTAGCAAGAAGTAGATAAAAAGACATAGACCTAATGTACATACCCTAGCATATTTGAAATTTGAGAAATAAAGCCAGTATTGAACATCTATAGATACGTACCAAGAGTGATGATCTTATGATATTAAAAAGTTATGTAATATTAATTAAAGCTTAAAGCTATGTAATCTAACTTAAGTAGCCTAAATCGTTAAGTAAAATTTATGATTTAGCGTTTAAAATATCAGTTAAGTAGAGTTTTAGCATGTGTATTGCGCCGTTATGATCGCAGAGCAATAATGTGAAAGCATTTGCTGATATATTTTTGTTCTCCTGTCATCCCCACAAACCAATTTGAAGGTGACAAGAATCATTAGGTATATGATTCGTGCACTTTTAGCTAGCATAAATTAAATAAAAATAAATCAGTACAACCGAAAACCTATTGCTATGAAGTTTGAAAGCTTTTAGCCTTATTCACGCTCGTGTAAGAACTTTGTTGGTGTGATTATGTTTTACACTACTGTGTGGTTCACCATGTACATTAGCCACACCCGACATAGACCCCACATAAAGTTAGTGCATTCTAAAATGTAATACCATTATAAAAATGTCACAACGGGTTTCAAGTTTTAATGACTGGGGAGCAACTCTAGATGTCCGTGTTGTCAGAGTATTTATACACATGTACACACTAAATCTGAAACCTAGCAATATACGCAAGTATTAATAAAAAGCCATGTCAGCGTAAAGGATAAACAAGACAGATGGCAAAGGATAAATGAGAACACAGCTTTGTCATGTATATTTGGAAGCAGAATGATGTCATACTACTTTTAAATTCAATTAATATCTACATTTATGGAAACGTCATTTTCATCTTTTTGTTTTTGAAAAAATAGCTTGTGTTATTACTAGATTTGTAACTGGAATCAATTTGTTTAATTTGTTCATTTGAATGTGTTGCCCAGCAACCGTGGCATGAGTTAATATATATACAAATTAATTATATTTACCAGTTATTTAATATACACGTAGAACAATTAAACTTGTGTTACTTCACCACCACATACATATGCACCATCTGTCACCCCACTTCCCCCACCACTGTGTGGGGGGGGGGGTAAAACCCCCATTTTCTATCTACTAACACCCCAGACAGGGTCAAAAGGAATTTTTTTATCAAAAGCCTCCATCCTGAAAACATGTCCGCCATTTTCACGATTAGGTGCATTTTCCATGACTGTCTTACTTGGAGTGGCACACCCAGAGGAGGTCCATGTGTTCGAACACCCCAAACAAGGTCAAAAGGAATTTTTTTATCAAAAGCCTCCATCCTGAAAACATGTCCGCCATTTTCACGATTAGGTGCATTTTCCATGACTGTCTTACTTGGAGTGGCACACCCAGAGGAGGTCCACGGTTCGCCCCCGGACAAGTTTCGCCCCCCAGCCCCTCCGCTTCGGACCCAGAGGTAGGTCCATGTGTTCGAACACCCCAAACAAGGTCAAAAGGAATTTTTTTATCAAAAGCCTCCATCCTGAAAACATGTCCGCCATTTTCACGATTAGGTGCATTTTCCATGACTGTCTTACTTGCAGTGGCACACCCAGAGGAGGTCCATGTGTTCGAACACCCCAGACAGGGTCAAAAGGAATTTTTTTATCAAAAGCCTCCATCCTGAAAACATGTCCGCCATTTTCACGATTAGGTGCATTTTCCATGACTGTCTTACTTGGAGTGGCACACCCAGAGGAGGTCCATGTGTTCGAACACCCCAAACAAGGTCAAAAGGAATTTTTTTATCAAAAGCCTCCATCCTGAAAACATGTCCGCCATTTTCACGCTTAGGTGCATTTTCCATGACTGTCCTACTTGGAGTGGCACACCCAGAGGAGGTCCATGTGTTCGAACACCCCAAACAAGGTCAAAAGGAATTTTTTTATCAAAAGCCTCCATCCTGAAAACATGTCCGCCATTTTCACGATTAGGTGCATTTTCCATGACTGTCTTACTTGGAGTGGCACACCCAGAGGAGGTCCATGTGTTCGAACACCCCAAACAAGGTCAAAAGGAATTTTTTTATCAAAAGCCTCCATCCTGAAAACATGTCCGCCATTTTCACGATTAGGTGCATTTTCCATGACTGTCTTACTTGGAGTGGCACACCGAGAGGAGGTCCATGTGTTCGAAACACCCCAAACAAGGTCAAAAGGAATTTTTTTATCAAAAGCCTCCATCCTGAAAACATGTCCGCCATTTTCACGATTAGGTGCATTTTCCATGACTGTCTTACTTGGAGTGGCACACCCAGAGGAGGTCCATGTGTTCGAACACCCCAAACAAGGTCAAAAGGAATTTTTTTTATCAAAAGCCTCCATCCTGAAAACATGTCCGCCATTTTCACGATTAGGTGCATTTTCCATGACTGTCTTACTTGGAGTGGCACACCCAGAGGAGGTCCATGTGTTCGAACACCCCAAACAAGGTCAAAAGGAATTTTTTTATCAAAAGCCTCCATCCGAAAAAAATACCTACCCCATTTCACGATAGGCATTTCCAGACTGTCTTACTTGGAGTGGCACACCCAGAGGAGGTCCAGGTCGAACACCCGAGACAGGCAAAATTTTTTTATCAAAAGCCTCCATCCTGAAAACATGTCCGCCATTTTCACGATTAGGTGCATTTTCCATGACTGTCTTACTTGGAGTGGCACACCCAGAGGAGGTCCATGTGTTCAACACCCCAAACAAGGTCAAAAGAATTTTTTATCAAAAGCCTCCATCCGAAACAGTCCGCCATTCACGAAGGTGCATTTTCCACTGTAATTACAAGTTTCACTTGGAGCTGAACACCCAGAGGAGCAGCTTCAAACAAGGTCAAAAGGAATTTTTTTATCAAAAGCCTCCATCCTGAAAACATGTCCGCCATTTTCACTATTAGGTGCATTTTCCATGACTGTCTTACTTGGAGTGGCACACCCAGAGGAGGTCCATGTGTTCGAACACCCCAAACAAGGTCAAAAGGAATTTTTTTATCAAAAGCCTCCATCCTGAAAACATGTCCGCCATTTTCACGATTAGGTGCATTTTCCATGACTGTCTTACTTGCAGTGGCAGACCCAGAGGAGGTCCATGGTCCCAACACCCCAAACAAGTCAAAAGAATTTTTTTATCAAAAGCCTCCATCCTGAAAACATGTCCGCCATTTTCACCATTAGTGCATTTTCCACTACGCTCTAAGGCACACCCAGAATCTTGTTCGAACACCCCAAACAGGGTCAAAAAGGAATTTTTTTATCAAAAGCCTCCATCCTGAAAACATGTCCGCCATTTTCACGATTAGGTGACATTTTCCATGACTGTCTTACTTGGAGTGGCACACCCAGAGGAGGTCCATGTGTTCGAACACCCCAAACAAGGTCAAAAGGAATTTTTTTTATCAAAAGCCTCCATCCTGAAAACATGTCCGCCATTTTCACGATTAGGTGCATTTTCCATGACTGTCTTACTTGGAGTGGCACACCCAGAGGAGGTCCATGTGTTCGAACACCCCAAACAAGGTCAAAAGGAATTTTTTTTATCAAAAGCCTCAATACTGCAAACATGTCCGCCATTTTCACGATTAGGTGCATTTTCAATGACCTTCTTACTTAAATGATACACCCAAAGAGGAGGGCCATATGTTCGAACACCCCAGACAGGGTCAAAAGGATTTTTTTATCAAAAGCCTCCATTCTGAAAACATGTCCGCCATTTTCACGATTAGGTACATCTTTTCCATGCCCGTTGCTTTGAGTTACACACCCAGCGCAGCCCCATGTGTTCGCATCCCGAAACAATATTTTTTTTATCAAAAGCCTCCATCCTGAAAACATGTCCGCCATTTTCACGATTAGGTGCATTTTCCATGACTGTCTTACTTGGAGTGGCACACCCAGAGGAGGGCCATATGTTTGAACACCCCAGACAGGGTCAAAAGGAATTTTTTTTATCAAAAGCCTCCATCCTGAAAACATGTCCGCCATTTTCACGATTAGGTGCATTTTCCATGACTGTCTTACTTGGAGTGGCACACCCAGAGGAGGGCCATATGTTTGAACACCCCAGACAGGGTCAAAAGGAATTTTTTTTATCAAAAGCCTCCATCCTGAAAACATGTCCGCCATTTTCACGATTAGGTGCATTTTCCATGACTGTCTTACTTGGAGTGGCACACCCAGAGGAGGGCCATATGTTCGAAGATCTCAGACAAGGTCAAAAGGAATTTTTTTTATCTAAAGCCTCCATCCTGAAAACATGTCCGCCATTTTCACGATTAGGTGCATTTTCCATGACCGTACTACTTGGAGTGGCACACCCGATAGGATCCTCTGTCGACACCCCAAACAAGCAAAAGAATTCAAAAGCCTCCACCGAAAACACCGCCATTCACGAAGGCATCCATGACGCACGGAGGCCAGAGGAGGTCCATGTGTTCTAACACCACAAACACTGTCAAAAGTAATTTTTTTATCAAAAGCCTCCATCCTGAAAACATGTCCGCCATTTTCACGATTAGGTGCATTTTCCATGACTGTCTTACTTGGAGTGGCACACCCAGAGGGGGGCCATATGTTTGAACACCCCATACAGGGTCAAAAGGAATTTTTTTATCAAAAGCCTCCATCCTGAAAACATGTCCGCCATTTTCACGATTAGGTGCATTTTCCATGACTGTCTTACTTGGAATGGCACACCCAGAGGAGGTCCATGTGTTCTGAAACACCCAAACAAGGTCAAAAGGAATTTTTTTATCAAAAGCCTCCATCCTGAAAACATGTCCGCCATTTTCACGATTAGGTGCATTTTCCATGACTGTCTTACTTGGAGTGGCACACCCAGAGGAGGTCCTGTGTCGTCACCCCCGGTCGGTTTTTTTTATCAAAAGCCCCAAACACCCAAGACAGACGGCACAGGGGAGGTCCATGTGTTCGAACACCCCAAACAAGGTCAAAAGGAATTTTTTTATCAAAAGCCTCCATCCTGAAAACATGTCCGCCATTTTCACGATTAGGTGCATTTTCCATGACTGTCTTACTTGGAGTGGCACACCCAGAGGAGGTCCATGTGTTCGAACACCCCAGACAGGGTCAAAAGGAATTTTTTTATCAAAAGCCTCCATCCTGAAAACATGTCCGCCATTTTCACGATTAGGTGCATTTTCCATGACTGTCTTACTTGGAGTGGCACACCCAGAGGAGGTCCATGTGTTCGAACACCCCAAACAAGGTCAAAAGGAATTTTTTTATCAAAAGCCTCCATCCTGAAAACATGTCCGCCATTTTCACGATTAGGTGCATTTTCCATGACTGTCTTACTTGGAGTGGCACACCCAGAGGAGGTCAGTTTCAAGATCAACAAGGTCAAGAATTTCTTATCAAACTTCTCATGAGACAGGTCTTATTTCAGATTAGGCCATTTAACGCTCAACATGTGTTCGAACACCCCCACCATGGTCAAACGGAATTTTTTTATCAAAAGCCTCCATCCTGAAAACATGTCCGCCATTTTCACGATTAGGTGCATTTTCCATGACTGTCTTACTTGGAGTGGCACACCCAGAGGAGGTCCATGTGTTTGAACACCCCAGACAGGGTCAAAAGAATTTTTTATCAAAAGCCCCACCGAAAACAGTCCGCCATTCACGATAGGCATCCAGACGTCTACTGGAGGGCACACCCAGACTACCCCAAACAGGGTCAAAAGGAATTTTTTTATCAAAAGCCTCCATCCTGAAAACATGTCCGCCATTTTCACGATTAGGTGCATTTTCCATGACTGTCTTACTTGGAGTGGCACACCCAGAGGAGGTCCATGTGTTCGAACACCCCAAACAAGGTCAAAAGGAATTTTTTTATCAAAAGCCTCCATCCTGAAAACATGTCCGCCATTTTCACGATTAGATGCATTTTCCATGACTGTCTTACTTGAACTGGCACACCCAGAGGAGGTCCATGTGTTCGAACACCCCAAACAAGGTCAAAAGGAATTTTTTTATCAAAAGCCTCCATCCTGAAAACATGTCCGCCATTTTCACGATTAGGTGCATTTTCCATGACTGTCTTACTTGGAGTGGCACACCCAGAGGAGGTCCATGTGTTCGAACACCCCAAACAAGGTCAAAAGGAATTTTTTTATCAAAAGCCTCCATCCTGAAAACATGTCCGCCATTTTCACGATTAGGTGCATTTTTCATGACTGTCTTACTTGAACTGGCACACCCAGAGGAGGTCCATGTGTTCGAACACCCCAAACAAGGTCAAAAGGAATTTTTTTATCAAAAGCCTCCATCCTGAAAACATGTCCGCCATTTTCACGATTAGGTGCATTTTCCATGACTGTCTTACTTGGAGTGGCACACCCAGAGGAGGTCCATCTGTTCGAACACCCCAAACAAGGTCAAAAGGAATTTTTTTATCAAAAGCCTCCATCCTGAAAACATGACCGCCAAATTCTGATATGCCTTTCAGCCGGTTATTTCTGTAACATATATTTTAGCATTATGATTCTGGTATTATGATTGACGTACCATGATTTCATTTAATATTTAAGGCAAAGCAAAACTCAAAGAAACACCGTGTGATGCAAACTAACTATTTGTTGGGGTCCTTGTCAAGATAAAATTCTGGGTGTGCCTCAGTTTATTAACTGTTTAACGAATAATTTTATTTCATATGCACGGATTAAAGCTTTACCTGGTTCGTAGAAAGTATAAGTCTGCCACGTAGCTCAGTGGTTTGCTTATTTTATTGCTATAAATCGAGAAGCTGTTTGGTTCTGATATCTCTCTGTGGCAAATATCTGCTCAATATTAATACATGCAATCGATCCGTAGCGAGAATTACAAAAGCTTACGAGGCTATAGGAATATAAAGGAGGGCTCGGGTTTGATTATATACAAATGAATAGCAAAATGAATGTGACACTTCTTTCTCAACCACAGCATAGGGAGCAGTGGGTGTGCTCCTCACAATGACAGCGACTAACAATCTCTCTGTGGCAAATGTCTGTTCAATATTAATACATGCAATCGATCCGTAGCGAGAATTACTAATCTTACGAGGCTATAGGAATATAAAGGAGGGCTCGGGTTTGATTATATACAAATGAATAGCAAAATGAATGTGACACTTCTTTCTCAACCACAGCATAGGGAGCAGTGGGTGTGCTCCTCACAACGACAGCGACTAACAATCTCTCTGTGGCAAATGCCTGTTCAATATTAATACATGCAATCGATCCGTAGCGAGAATTGCTAAGCTTACGAGGCTATAAGAATATATAGGAGGGCTCGGGTTTGATTATATACAAATGAATAGCAAAATGAATGTGACACTTCTTTCTCAACCACAGCATTGGGAGCAGTGGGTGTGCTCCTCACAACGCGAACGAATAACAATACGTGGCCAAACTTACGCTATGCAACAAACTAGAATTAATATAAACAGCGTCAAAATAGTATAAACATGCCGCGAAGCAACCAGATTTTTGTGAATTAGTTTAATTATCAATTCGGTTTTAAAAATTAGATGATAGTTGTGTAAACACACTTTTCATTTGTACAGTTTGAAAGTTAAGTTTCTTAAAATACTTGTAATAAAATTGTTGGTTCATTACGTATCAAAAACAAAGATGTTTAAGATCGATTTTAAAATAATATGGGTACAACAAATTGACGCAATCTACCTCCAACAGGTATACATACAGGCTGGCTTTGCAGTCTATGGACTTTGCAGTGCAGTGAACATAGATATCTATTTAGTTTACTCAGATTACATTACAAAAATTTTTACTGTATGACGCTCGATTATACATATGAACTTGATAATTTTTCGGTTTATTTCCAAGATTATCAGGAAGGCACTGACTGCAATAAGGGTTATCCGGGACCTGACCGGGACATGGTTTAGGAAAGGAGATTCTTGGCACTCTAGATGATATCAGATACCACAAATAACGTTGGAAACTAACTTACCATATCGTCATCAGTGAAGGGACAAAGTACATGAGTCCAGTCAAGATTGTTTTTTATTTCACAAGCGCAAATATATAATACACTAAACAACATGATTTTTTAGCCTCTTGGGGACACGACCCGAGTCTCTTTGGTCAATTTTTGTCTGGAGGGAGATCTTGAAATACGACTTTGAGCCTAACTAAAGAACAAAATTTGCAGCTTTCAACGGAGTTAACTCGACAGCCAAAATTGAGTTAGGCGTATCACCCTAAAACATAATAGTAGACATTGTCAACCTTCATAACTGTACGGCTAGTTGGAATTCTTCGCATACGCCGTTTCACTCGCTACATTTTGAATTGAATAACTTTGTTTCCAAGCTACCAATTTACCTAATGCGCCGATTGCACTTAAACATTTCATAAGTTTTGCATGATATAATGACTCAAAACCTTTTGAGAAATCAAAATATATTATTGCCGACGTAATAAGTGTTTGTTCATTAGTTCAGAGTTATCAACAAATTTGTATCAGTACTCCTGCTGTTTAGTGAAATCAATTTGAAAGCTGTCAAATAAGTTGTCTTCTTGCATGAGTCAACAGGAGCATATCTAAATGAGGATTCCATTACCTACCTTACTTAAAACACACAAAACATTTAACGGTTGGTAATTGGAAATATTTTTTTTACACTTTTTGAAATTTTTGGCATGAGAACTGTTTGTAATACAAACAATTTTTGGCAAACTAAGTTAACGGCACCGCGGTTCGTTTACTGATTTTGTGGATAAAACATTGAAGAAACCCATATGGACTGGAACTATTGCTTGTTACCTAAATTTCCTAGAGCTCTAAGAATTCCGAGACAGCAAAAGTTTGCTTACACATTACTAGATTGTTCAGGTAGATTAACTGTAGGTGTTTGAATATGTTCAATAATAACCGGTTCAATAATAGCGGCTTTATCAAAATCATTCAATACAAAAAGTACGACACATCGGTCATTGGTGCAAGGAATTCTATTCTTTACGTCTAATTAGGCACGCAAAAAATATAAAACTACACAATATTTCCATCTACCAGAAAAATTTGCAATCTTTTGAAAATTACTAGTGTCTGTATTTTAACACAATTTGACGATGTCGTATCATTTATATTGATAGGGTATTTTTTGAAAAAATCTTGTGTAACAATTATTTTTGTATAGGCTCGTAAATTCTTTGCTTCCTCAGATCGTTACTATATACTACTTATGGAAAATCAAGACGGGTATGATAAACAGATATCGCACGGTCAATTACTGAGTTAAATACAGACAATAAATCATCAGTACAAGTACAACCATTAAACGACGCAGTCCAATCCACATTAGCTAGATATCCATTCAAGTTTTTGATTCACATTACATTATTAATGGGTATCAAAGGGTGACGCCTAACAAACCTTCGTTAGTAAAATGATCAGGAAAACCAGAAATCATCGCTAATTTCTGTAAATTAATATAGGTTTTGCTCGTTTACAAACGATCAATCTGAGAAGGATTTCTATCTTGATGCCTAGGATCAAAAATCAGTTGCTGAAAGCCAAAAATCATACAAAATTATAAGCATATTGATCAGCTACTTTAGGATATACATTGACAATACTAAGCAGGGCATTTAAAGTTGTCTTGTAAAATGATGATGAACCAATTATTTGAGTTAAACAGTTGGAAATCACTTGTAGAATCTTTTTTATACGAAATAGGTGAACAGTACACGGCTATAAAAATCCAATTTTCTTGGTAACAACAGCTTCATAATTATATATAAACTACCAAATAATATTTAAAACAATGCTTTCAAGTATTAAAATTTGTTGTTGTTTCTTCAGTTATCAAAAAATCTATATGTTTCTGAATGAAACAAAATCGCCAATTCCGGATATATTTTCCTATGATTTACATAAATTATGGAACGAATCGTTGATTTTGCCGAAAAATCTAACAATTCGAAACATTAGCTTTTAAACGGGACTCTGAAACTACTATTATATCTACAACCGGGTACCTCCATAAGTGATTTTCCCACTTTATGAAAGCAAATTTGCCGACTCCCCGAATGAATGCCGTATAAGCTGTCGCAGCCTGGTTTCGAACAAGTGATCTTACGCGTGTCAGTCCGACGCTGTTCCGCCTCAGCTGTTTGATTAAGCATGTATGTTTGATTAAGCATGCTACGTCATCTTGAGCTAAAGTTCTATCACAATGATTCAGTGTCTTGCTATTAATAATATACATTTGTATATAAATAATATTAGTATATATGTGTACATTATGTGCATAAATTTTCATTCATTTCTAAGTCATTTTCCGATTTATAGAATATTACAAAAACAGTATTACCTACACATGAAGAAAGCAATCTTCAGAGCGCACTATCACTTATAGCTGGAGATGGATCAACCGAAAATCATATCCCAACTTACTGCGACGCGGGATCCACTTCCGTGCGATCGCGTACGACATTGGATCTTGAACAAACTCAACGTCTCGCAAAGCTACTACGGAACTCGATTGATCAAGCTGTAAAACGGCATATTGAAAATACGAAAAACATTTATGAATACGCTGATGCTCCATCCGAACGTTCCGTTAGCAAACCAGTGACTAAATTTGACGATCCAACAAAATCAACGATTGCCAGTGACTTGGAAAAGTGGACTACCCCACATGACTTGGATATTACTCCGATAGGATCGCGGAAGGCTTCGTCAATGACTGTTGCCGGAACTAATGGTAACGTTCACCCTCTGCAGGACGATAATTCACCATCGAACGTTAGTGAAATTGTGCTGTGATAGTGAAGACAAACACAAAGGCAACGGAAGCAGAAAGACCATAAACAGAAAACACGTCACAGTGCTTGCTGTGCTACTCGAGAGTCAATTTTTCTGCAGTTTCGATAAAAAGATTATGAATTTCGAAAGAGAAATGTTAAGTCATAGCATTCTTATGAATAACGTTAATATCTTGTATGGTGCGAACATGCAAACGGTATGTAAAAGTCATAGCTAAATTTGCTTAAGTTCCCCCTTACCATCATTCCTCGTGAAGGATGATAGAGAAGTGTAGTGTACATGTATATGTCAGCCAGGGGTGTTTAAGCAATACTTTCTATAGATAATCCAAATTCCGGTTAAAACCCTGATGCTTAAAAAAGTCATAGCTAAATTTGGTTAAGGTCCCCTTCACCATCATACCCCGTGAAGGATGATAGAGAAGTGTAGTGTATATGTATATGTTAGCCAGGTGTGTTTAAGCAATACTTTCTATAGACAATCCAAATCCCGGTTAAAACCCTGATGCTTAAATACCTGAACTAAATTACCATAAACATGCCGAGAACATGTTTATGCGGCAATTTCCCGACCATTTGAAACCTACCTATACTGGACGTAGTTTTCTGAGTGAAAAAAAAATTTACTCAATAAGAACAAAGAAATATTTATACAATGCTGTGACATAATACAAATGACAAATTGCAAAATATTTACTGTACGGAATATCAGGCATTGATTCTGAAACCAACCCCATTGCAGCATCCGTGGGATCTCTGGTTTTATGGAAATAATGATGAAAAACATAAGGCTTCATTCGTGTTTATAATCGGAACAATCATGTAAATACATATTTAATATCTTCAACAACCTCAATATTATATATGAAACAATAAGGTCTAGTAATCTGTGTATCCGTAAACAATGGTAGCCTGTAAACAAGCGGTTGTGTCTGAGTTTATAGTTCAAATCTCAAATACTTCTTTCAACACAATTAGTTCTTGCCCAATGACACCATATTTTTATGAAAAAACAGCTGCCACATAAATGTTATGCCCAAAACTGACATTGTGTGGTCATCGCCATATTTGTGTTATGTCTGTGGACATACCAGTTTTGGTTTCAAATTAGACGTCAAAGGTCGTTTTTTCCAAAGATCAAACAGAAATCGCCTGATACTGGATTCTAATACTGAGGATCTAATTTCTTTATTAAATTCCGGCAATGAACTAGTTCTAGTTTGTGATTTTGGTAACCATTCAATTCGTGAATACAAATGTAAGAAGCATCCTCTCTAGCTTAACATTTCTTTCAAAGTAAGAACATATATACAGAGTATAAGACGGTTTACCTTTGTCCTGATGTCCAAATTAGGAAAACCAAGTCCCGCGTTGATAATGCATGAGTAAACTTAAGCTGCGCCCCTTACCATCCTATTTTGACATAAGCGATCGCCATTCAGTTATTCACTGAACACAAATTTCATGTTTGCGTTAAAGAACAGAAATTAGTCCGTTTCATATTTCATACATTATAATTTGAAAATGGACGCGACATTCGCTAATGGTATTATGGAACAGAAAAATGTCGAAATTGGATGTGGCTATTGAAATCCTAGTTTTCTTCGCTAACAACGTTTCGTATATGGTGTCAAAAGAGGATGGTTGGGGACGCATCTTAAGTTTACTCTTGCATAAAATCTAGGAAATGGTTTGCTTTATATTTCGTTTTGCCCTTAAACACTTGCTAAGCTCTTTGAACTAGGTATATGTATAGTTACAACGTTGCTCACGTAGTTAAGCATACAAAACAAAACGTCATTGCAAGCTTTATTTTCTAAACACAGAAATACCGCTTGGTGAGATCTATATTTTTAAACTATAAATAGCTTCTTCTCTTTCTTCTTTCACCAATTTTCATAATTTCAAAACGATTTGGACTCACCCAAATACCGTAAACTGTAATTTCTCCACCAAGAAACCACACAAATCTACTGAGATAACAGTATTTTTAAAACTTCCAAAACCCAGTAATTGTCTCTTTATCAGTTTGAGTCTACCGCCTGATGTCTTTTATTCCACTCAAAAATTCGAAACAGTGTTGTCGTGATTCCTTATATTAACAAAATATTAATAATAATGGTGGGAACGATTAATACTGAAAACTTTTGGTATAAATGGGCTATTGTTACTCTATGGCACGGTGTGAACGATCACGCTTTTATAAAACCCTGTTTTATGCTTGAAAAAATGGAGTTAATTTTCAGCAACGAAACCTTGCAGTTTGCTATGCGTTTGGTGGTATTTCTACTATATACCGTTGTCCAATACATTGGACATTGGTCACATGACCAAAATCTTAAATATTTACCAATGTCCAATACATTGGACATTGGTCACATGACCAAAATCTTAAATATTTACCAATGTCCAATACATTGGACATTGGTCACATGACCAAAATCTTAAATATTTACCAATGTCCAATACATTGGACATTGGTCACATGACCAAAATCTTAAATATTTACCAATGTCCAATACATTGGACATTGGTCACATGACCAAAATCTTAAATATTTACCAATGTCCAATACATTGGACATTGGTCACATGACCAAAATCTTAAATATTTACCAATGTCCAATACATTGGACATTGGTCACATGACCAAAATCTTAAATATTTACCAATGTCCAATACATTGGACATGCATCACCGGGTTTCGCCCAAAGGTTGGCAACAAAACAACAGACAGATGTGTGTTATAGGACCCGAAATAAACCGATTTTCGTAATTTAGAGTCAGCGGTCATTTCCAATTAGAATATGGTAAATAAAGGATTAAACTAATCTTATTTTATGTATGGGGACAGTCGATTTAAGAATTTAAACGTTTCAACCATTTTACTGTACAGTCGGAGGAAGCTTCCGCAAGGAGGTTATAGATAGAGGGTGTTTAGTGTTTAAGGTGGTATTACAATGCAGCATTGGGACCAGTCGGCGAAGTCCTCGAGCAGAGCGGTTGTCGCTCTGTCTCCCGCTTTATTTCAAAAGTTTGTAGGTTTTAGTTTCTTTCCAGAGTTTTTCTTGTTTTCAAGTTCGATCGAGGCTTCCCATTCCATGCACCATAGGGAGAATGATGGGTCCATGTTGTTCTTTGAAATTAAGACGAAACGAGTATGCGTACTAAACTAGGTCCTCTTTTTCTTGGTTTGATATGCTGACTGATCCCCCCAGCCCTCTCGATGATACCATCAATGTTGGGCTCTTCGATGGGGTTGGGTATCGATATGTTTTTCTTTAAGATGTAGGGATGTTTATTCAATGCAGGAAATTTTTGGCTACTATTTGTATTTTGATGTATGATCATGGATATATCGAGACAGAAATTGCGTGTGAAATAAGGACGGCGCATGGTATTAAATTAAAATGTTTCCTTGGGGTGTCCTCGAAATTGAGATAAATTGCACGCCTCGGCGGGCCCTTCCTATCCATGCAGCATAGAGGTGGAGGGGAAGACCTGGTGCGTCATGGGTCAGCGGTGCTGCACTTTGTTCGAAAGTGTGGGGACTCAAAATGGGGACTTACGGGAAAATTGCGGACACCATAAGGAAAAAATTCTAAATATTTTCATCGATTTTCACCGAAATGTATATCGGGGCGCACCGCAGCCTTCCCTACTCCGTCTTGGTGCGCCCGTGTTACTTATTAATTTTTTTCTGAAATAAATATAGGTTCCTTTTCATTATACCCCCAGCCCGAATTTGGTCAATTTTGAAGATACATACCTGATTTTGGTATCAATCGATTCATCTGGATGAGGCGGCTGAAGAATTTCTTTTCGATTTTTGAGGCTCCAGTGGTCCGCCCTTGGGAACCGAAGAATTTTTTCCTCGGAATGTGGTCATACTGGGTACCATTCGGCTCGGCTTGATGAGATAAATCTACTGGCATGTAGTATATCGAAATCAACGCCACTGTTAGAAAGTTATGAGGGCCCAAGTAACCCTGAGAGGCGGTACGTTACAACGTTAGAAAAAGTCACAGCTTAGAGCTGAGGCTTTGGGGGGCAGCAGCCCCCCGACTTTAGGCTTAAACTTAGTGTATGTCTGATATAAGGACCTTAGGTTGGGCTTACTATATCGAGAACGGCATGACTCGCATTTTATTTTCGCTAAATTTTCGCATAAGCCATGTGCGGACCCCATTCCGGAGAAAAAATTTTTGGGTTCGCAAGGGGGGCCATTGGAACTTCAAAAATCGGAAAAAAATTTAGGGCTATGGGTAAAATGGGTATTTTCTGAACCGCCTTATCGAATAGAATTGATTGATGCTAAAATCAGCTCTGTATCTTCAAAACTGACCCAATTCGAGCTTGGGAGATAATGGAAAAGCACCAAAATATATGTAGTATATAACATCTATAATATCCTGTATCTCAAAAAGTGGAGGAACCTCACTGAAGGGTTCCAACCACTGTAATAACTGGGGGACCGGTCCCCCGTGCCCCCGGTCCCCGAGTGCTGCGCCACTGTCCTGGGTGGTGCACGCGTTGCGAACAAAATGGCGAAAAGAGTTCAGAAGATCATTGCAGAGCCCATATGAGTTAAAATCTACTGCGTCCCTATGGTGTTTAATAAAATAACAAATGAGCGGCACTGTTTCCATGTGGGGTATCTCTAAAAGTGCAAGGTTACACTCACAGAGGTATCATACTGTGTAAGATAACGAGGAAATGCTCAACCTACTTAGGAGTCGGAGTAATTCTAATAGCTCCTGGATGTGCGAAACCTAATGTACCATTTGAGGAAGAATGGAACATTTCGTCCTTCATTTTGCCCCCGGTAATTTGTCCAAGGGTTTCTGTCTTTGGACTTCGCGAGAGGCGATATTCGTTTTGCGCGAGGACGGAAATTCCCCTGACACTCGGTTCCGATGCGCGCTTTCCAGGACAGTGCAAATTTCGCAAAAATAGCAGGATTAACCGACGCCGGGAAATACATGTTATCGAAATTAAATCAAATGTATTAACTAAGGCCGAATACGGGGCTAAATAAAACAGTCAGGTCTTTAGGATCAGGTTATAGGGCAAGGCTGTGAAATCTGGACAAGACAAAATTTCTGGGATAACTAAAACTCAAGCACATGCCACTATAAAATGTTACGTGTTGTAACAAAAGCTTCGTCACCTAACCCTGTAAAAGGGAAAGAGTGGGTCTCCGCAGTCGGAGTCTTGCAGCGTGTGGGTTTAACCATCGGCGATCTGAAACTACTGCGAGTGGGTCGTGGGTCTCGTTATAATGCTCGAATACGTTGGGTGTGTTTGTTCCGAGCGTGCAGCAGCGTCCAGTTTACGTTGGTTACAGGAACCCTACCTGGTTACCCCTTGTCAAAGAAAACTTTCCGGTCTCGTTATAATGCTCGAATACGTTGGGTGTGTCTTGTTCCAAGCGTGCAGCAGCGTCCAGTATGTGTTGTTTTACAGGTACCCTACCTGGTTACCCCTTGTCAAAGAAAACTTTTCGGCACACGGCAAGCGTCCCTCTAGATAGACCTACTTATTCCTTCCCCTACCTTTTTTCTATCCAAAATAGCATTCCTCAAACCCTGACGAATAATGCTGACCACCGTGAATGCCTAATATTGACATTACTTTATCACAGGCAAGCACCAGAGGACCTCAGCCACCATTCCAGGCCGCATTTCCACCCGACAACCAAGCGAATTAATTCTCAGTAGTATGTGACCTTGTTTAGTAAACGAAATCAGTACTATATACATCGGAACTTATATTGATCTATATTGCTCAAAAGCTAAGGAAATTTGCTGTAAAGCATTAGAGAGAGACTGGAGAACCAATCCTGCCGGTTAAATACGAACGGGAATCCTTCTGTGGGGCGTCGCACTTATGAATATGATGTTTTATATCATAAGAGCATTTTTGTATTGTTTAATGATAAGATATTGCTCTGACTGTAAATTATGGCAACTTAAGTATCTGATTTTTACGGGTTATTATACGGCGAGAAAAGTGACAAATAGTAACAGAGGATTGTAACTTTTCGCTATCAGAATTTAATCGAGGTGTGTGCTTTAGGAGACAAAGTGGTCCGGGTTCAACTGTCTTTGAGAAAGTGAAGCAACAAAAAATTCGCCACCGACAGCCATTTGGAGTAAATAATTCCGCACCGTACCTAAAGATTTGACAAGGTAGCAATCCCTGGAAGCGGCTTTCGGTTAACCCACAAAGGTACCGAAATCTGTGCAATGACTTTCAATTATTTTCAAGCATAGTTAATATAAGCATCGCACCTAGCAGCCCATAAAACCGAAAGGCATTGAACGATGGGTAGAGCCCTTGGTGACGTCCACAGGTTTAGTCAAGAGTGCATGAATCATGTAGGGATCATAGGATGGGGAATGTGTCAGTTCCAGGCCAGCACCCTGAGAATGGTCCATGAGGCAGACGGCAGGTCACACGGAATGATCTTTTATCAAAAATTTACCTGATCAGCAAACAAAGGAACGCCGTCCACGGCGCCTGAGTAGCACGGATCCGTCGGATATATGTTAGTGAACTATATCAATCCTGGGTCAGCACCAATCTCTCCACCATCAGCGTTCGATTCCCTTGCCGCAGGAACTTTACCAAGAGGATCTCATTTTTCTTAGTAACATATTATCTCTGCTGACGTTACCCCTCCCAAAATCACCACATAGCGTACACAGAGATCATAAAATATAAAACCTAAACAGTGTCAAATGGACATATGCAGGACGGAGGGGCCAGACCAAGTACTAGTAATGAGCGAAAGGCGGGTCAGCTTTATTACCCGTTAGTAGGCTTAAGGGATGACCGTTCTTCGGGAACCACCATAACGTGAGCTGAAATGGGGTCCAGGCCGAGCACCCTGGTAAACCCACCTGCTAAGCTGACTGGTTCCCTTAGGGCAGCATTAAGTTCACCGGGGGGGGGGCTGTCTGGGCACCACACCGGAAAAGGTATAGCATCTGGAATTCCATAGGGCTAGTACACTAATGCGAGACTAAACTTTCTATGCGCCCAGCAACAATCCTCTATTGTCATTCCTATAAAAAATCGGTAATAGAACATTTTTGGCGATCCCATATCCATCATCAAACGGTTTAAAAACATTTTTGAGTTGCGGCCTACAAAGCGTATGAATAATGTTACCGAACATTTTAATGAAATTGTTAAGTTGTTGTTGAACATACTTTCACAAAATTTTAATTTGAGACTTGTCATTTGGGAACATTATAGCACCCGACCTCAAATTTTGTTAGCGAACAAACATACAGACTAGGTAGCGCAGCGTGAATACGTTGTTGTTCGCGAATATGAGTGAGTTATGGGTGCGATATTTAATCCAATTAAATAAAAATAATATAACAAGCCACTGTTCGCGGACAGACGATCCTGTTTTGTTGTTCGCGAACATGACTTCATCATGCGAGATTTAATTAGAAAATATTAAACGTAACTGTTCGTGAACAGAAGAGCGTCATTTGTTGTTCTCGAACACTACTTTGTGCGTTTGTTACCCGGATGTAATTACTTCTAACATTCCTTTTTGTCAAAGACAATGTAACACACTCATCATACTCTGACCAAGTGTTCGCGAACGCAGTATATGATGGTCTAGAAGATATATTTACATTTAATGTCAGAATTTATTATAAATCGTTGGTATTAAAATCAAAATTTTGTATTTTGCTTTAGTGATATTGAATATTACTGTTCGCGAATTATTTCTCGGGAGGCGATAGCAGCGGTTCGCGAACAGACATGACTTACCACCTCTACGAACGAGTATTCTGTTTTAGAACATGAAGCTAACTAAGTCGGTGGATTTCGAAAACGTCCACTTTGGGCGTTTTATGTAACTATTTCGCTACGAATTAAGAAAACAAATATTTTAGTTCGACTGCAAAATTGAATTTTGCAAGACGAAATCGAAATCTGACCGAATATCGTTAGCGAAAAGTCGATGGCAAAACCGCAATTTGTTTCATAACAACGCATTTACGGTCCATGACCGCTTTTTGCAAAATAGTATTATGACTGGGCGCATTTTAAATTTACTGGCACATAAAGGCCCAACGTTATAACGTAGCACCGCTCAGCGTTACCTGGACCCCTCTGTACCATGGCTGGCAGATACCGAACTGATAGGTGCCCAATGCGCCTACCGCCTTGAGAAACTCGATCACCGGGCGACCGGCTGACCTCTCTCAGGAGCACTAACATCGATTCTCACTCACCGAGGACCTGCTGATTTCCTGTGGAGGTCGACGCTAACAGAGACCGGTTGACCCCTTGCGGGAGGCCGAACCCCCGTATACTTTAGTCCCAATCCTGTGGCGTGAATTAGCCTCAGTAATCTATGGACATTATATATATACGTACAGTAGACCATACGTGTGGACGGGGTAGGGAGGATATCTTCCCTCTACGGTCCGGGTTGGCAAAGCCACATTTACACTTCTGAAGGTTCCGTACCACCCCCCCTCGCCGAATGTGAGAGAAAACGTTTTAGCAAAAATTGAGGCAAAATCGGCAAAACTGCAGAAGACTACCCATGAAGCCGTAAGACTAATCGGGTTACAGTGAAATATTTATTCTTTAATTCTTCTTTTCCTGCCCACTCCATACAACACTGATACTAGCCTTGTAAATTTCTCTCCAATATCTTAACTTCACATACAAAAAATATATTCCTAAATACCAATATCAATATACACTTACAATAATGTACGGTGTAGTATTGCTGGTTCGCTGTTACGACTTTGTTACTTCCTTAAAAGCAAAAATTTATAACCCCATATAAAATCTATAGCTAGCTACGAAGTGTTTTTAACACGGCTTTAAAAGTTGTGCACATGTGTGTTCATTTGGCATCAAAGGTGGCTTGCTGCTAACACGATCGCCTGCTAATCCTGAGGCGAATGTGTGTACATTGGTACACTAATGCCAGGGCATCCAGTTAGCATCCATGCTTCCTACTCTTGAAAAAACACCAATTTTCTTTACTGCTTTCCAATTAATAGACAAAGTACATATATTCTAGTTCACTAAAACAAAAAATCATTACTAGGCACATTATAAATTATTGCAGATATTGATATGATGCGCTAAGTAAAAATCCAGAAGGCGCGTAATGAACAAAAATGGATAAACAGTATATATATCGCTTAGTATTAAATAAATTGAAATCATTAATGTGTGACGCCTATTAAAACTCCTGTTACCCATCACAGCCGTATCAGACAAGTTTGAATTCTCTTTAGAGCTTCCTGAGCCGCTGGGTGGGTGGTTAACCCCAGGTGAGGACATTGTGTTACTACTTTGGGGTCTAATTTTTAAATTTTTGCAAAAGTAGAGATACTTTGATTTCATAGATGATATCAGCAAACAGAATCAAACTAATTGTTTGTTTACACCATGTCGGGCATCTGAAGACGCCCTAGAACGATTATGCACCATAGGTTGTTGAGCTTGATTTGGTTTTACTGTATCATGAAAACAAGTTGTGCCAATGAATTAAGAAGTTAAAAGATAGTAAGTGTAACCGCAAAATTATACTTGATTTATTCAACTTCTTCCAAATTAAAGATGGACCAGTCCATGAAATTTTCACATTTACCTTCTAGCTAGGTGTATACGTATTAAAACATAGACTATATGTCCCCCACTGCGTTCTACGGAATCCGATTTCTGGTCGCATTGCATCCGATCTGATACGATATGCCTCAATTCACCGCATACTGCTTTTTACTGTGCCTGTTCGTATTTTTTCGCAACACATCACCTACAGTAAATTATACAAAGTAGTTTATAAATTGTGTAACCTTATAAATTACAATGTAACATGCACAATCCGAATTTGACCGAATGCAATGCGCAATATACAATACACGTGTGTATCGCGTCGGATGCAATTTGAATATACTCTCATGCACGTTTTCGTTAAGTAACAAAAAATTCTATAATTGCATATGGGCGGACATCTTTCCGACTGCATAGAAATATTTGTGTAATATACAAATATAATATAAGACAAACACGCATGTCAGCGATATACAATGAACGTCGAAGACGCTGCTCAGACTTTAAAACCGTGTTCACTCTGCATTGGATCAAATCGTACGCATTATGAACACGGCCTAACGATTATCACAGTAAACCAAACAATGACGAGCGTAAAATTAGCTACCATAACAGAAAGGTATATATACATTATGTCAATTTTGAACAGCGACCATTATGCAGCCCTACGTGAATAACGTGGTTTTGACAAAACGACAAAATTCAAAGGCTTTTAGTGCCTTCAAAAGTCCGCTTTACAACTGTATCGACAAACTGTGAGTATCATCAGAAAGTGCGCAAAACAATCGTACGTCTTCTTTTCAAACAAAATCTTAATCATTCTATTTCAACTAATAGCTGCGACTAGTGGTATCTACGATGAACGAGATCAATAAACAAAGGCTATAGTCGTAGGATAGAAGGAACCCTTGTCGAAATCTCATCCATCGAAATAACTGATCGAAATCTGACAAACCCATCAAATCAAAACAATCTAATAATCGCAAATCTAATAATCTTGTATATGCTCTAAAATAAACCACTCTTGTATATGCCCTAAAATAATCACGAATATAGCATTCAAGTGACAATATTATTGCATTAGATATTTTAAGGTGATAGTCATACAAAGCGTGTGGTGTGATTTTCAGGCCATTGAGCTTTGAATTCGATTCCCACACCGACCAGCTCCAATTTCTTTGAATTTTTATTTCTTAGTTATTTACGAATTAAGTCAAAATAAAATCCTTGGCGATGTTTCAACGGATTTTATTCAACAATGTTAACTGAGTCTGTTTCACGCCATGGTTCATATGTAATTGTGTGAACTGTGAATAGTCAATTTGCAACAAATGCATATAGATATTAAGAGTTCATGATTAACCCATGAACAAGAGTGGGATACTCATGACGTTATATAAGTTCTAAGCATCATCGTGATTTCTTGTTTTATCATGAACTCATGGTAACTAAGTATAGATTCTTTGCACCGCTAGACTTAATGAATACGTTGACAGTTCTTAGGTCAATATGACCTCATAAGCATAAAATATTGTAGCAACATCCATAATAATAATTATAATGCAATAAGAAGGCATACAAGAACATTAATTACGAATTTTAAATATTTTTGGCAATGGTTGTTAATAATGTATTGCAAATATTAGAATTATAATTACTGTTCATTGATATCGAAACCGTTGCACAAAACAATTGAGTATAAAAAAGATATGTATACGGCGCAGACTCACTGCATAAGCCGTGCATGATCTAAACGGATCTGGTCCTCATAATTTGTGGGGAAGAGGCATGGAACAGGCCCAGGGTATCTGCACTAGTATCTGGTTGGCTGAATTTTCGCATACCTTGCGCAATTTCCCGCATTTCTAAGGCAGTTTGCCCCACTATATAAAGTAATATATGATTAATAACGTCAGTTAGTTATATGTATGTGCTACACCTGATCCAGTTTGAATATCACTAAATGTAATCCCGTTTGTGTTAAAATTTTGCGATGTATCCCAAGGTCAAATAGTGACTTCTGTCCGTCATATGATTATTGCCAAGTCATATTTTGACGCTCATAACTATATACGAATTTAAGTCAAACTATCAACGAAAACAACGCAACATGATTGAACACGCTTCTGGGTGTGATACAGAGCAGAAACTGTTTCTTTCGTACATGACGTTCTAAACCAGTACGACATACTTGTCACAAAGCGCGTTAAATCAGGAAATTGATCCCAGGTTATTCCAGAAAATTAAAAAAAAATAAAAAAGTGCTTATTCCAGAAATTCAGAAAAAATAAATAAGTGGTTATTCCAGAAATTTAGAAAAAATAAAAAAGTGGATATTCCAGAAATTTAGAAAAAATAAAGTGATTATTCCAGAAATTTAGAAAAAATAAAAAACTGGTTGTTCCAGAAATTTAGGAAAAATAAAAAATTGGTTATTCCAGAAATTTAGGAAAAATAAAAAATTGGTTATTCCAGAAATTCAGAAAAAATAAAAAAGTGGTTATTCCAGAAATTCAGAAAAAAATAAAAAAAGTGGTTATTCCAGAAATTTAGAAAAAATAAAAAATTGGTTATTCCAGAAATTTAGGAAAAATAAAAAATTGGTTATTCCAGAAATTTAGGAAAAATAAAAAATTGGTTATTCCACAAATTTAGGAAAAATAAAAAATTGGTTATTCCAGAAATTCAGGAAAAATAAAAAAGTAGTTATTCCAGAAATTCAGAAAAAATAAAAAAGTGGTTATTCCAGAAATTTAGAAAAAATTAAGTGATTATTCCAGAAATTTAGAAAAAATAAAAAAGTGGTTATTCCAGAAATTTAGGAAAAATAAAAAATTGGTTATTCCAGAAATTTAGGAAAAATAAAAAATTGGTTATTCCAGAAATTCAGAAAAAATAAAAAATTGGTTATTCCAGAAATTTACAAAAAAATAAAACAGTGGTTATTCCAGAAATTTAGAAAAAATAAAAAAGTACCGATTTTAGTTGGCAGTCCAATTTCCCATTTAAAGTCAACACACATAAGGTACAGAAGTTCTCTTTAGATGCTTAAAATTATAGAACATTTCAACTCAGTAGCATTATGACGCGTGGAATAAAAACATTAAAAGTCGTACGTTTGTTACAGCTGGCTCACTACAACAAACTTGCCTTGTCCAGACTCCTCGGAACAATCTCGCGGTGTCTACTCAACAGCGAAATAATGCTGTTTAGAAAACATTGTGGAGCATTTTAGCAGACCTACGACTATCACAATTTACATGTACAAAACAAAAACCTTTGCCCAAATTTATTACAAACAATATCGGTCGCCTGAAAGACACAAAAATGATATTACTAGCACCAGCTATTCGTCAGATTGCCATAATGGCAAGCTAATGCAGCTACAGAGTTTCCAGTGGTCAAATAAACCACACTTAAAACCCGACTATGCCCATCTTAGTCCAAACTCTAAATTCACTTATCCATTGCCAATAAAAATTTATGTAAACATATATAACTACTATCGGAAGGCCAAAATGAGTAATAACCACCAGTTACAGATACATATCTAATTTTATAAAGGCACTAACAAACTAAACCATGTGTGACACGATGAAGTTAGCCAGAAATTATAATACATAATAATAATAATCGTACATTGGCATTTGAGTAAAATCAAATCACAACCATATTGTAGTAATAACGATAAAGTGTTGTAAACCAGGGCAGAATATTATTGTAATTATTACTAAATACCAAGGAAACATGAAAATCGAACCACTTAGCACATTACCAGCTCAAAAACGCCGACAAATCTACGTACACTAGTCGGTAGTGGAACTACATTTGTGAACGGAGCTTGGGCTGTGGCATTACGAATGTGCTCAATTTTATGTTTTTCAAATAACTACATTGCATAGGGCATAGGGCTTTATCATTGGTAAAAATATTATATTTGAATTCTTCGACCCAAAAAACCTATAATGGTTTCATCGAAACGATTCTATTTCAATAAATAACACAAATATTGCAAAATTCTCTATTTTAGCTGCATAAGCTTAACTAATTAGCTAATTACTAATTAACCACTCAAAATTTTTTAATCCCAAATATTAGGTGCACACTCTGACATGATAGGCTTTCAAACAAAAAGTTTTTTAAAATCGGTTCAGTGGTTCTTGAGATCCGTCGGACCGAACGAACGAACAAAAAGTACGTACATCGACCTTTTTAATCCCAGACAGAAAATAAAGACGCTTCGCTTCGCTCCGCTCGATTAAACAATATAAAAAATACTTTCAACATCTCGAGCGAGCCACTCTCTCTAGTTGCGACAGTCATTTCTGATGAATTTACTGTACGTGTGCAGATTTTAGTAGCGCCTTCGTCAAAATGCAGGCAACGGTATCTTTTACAATGTGAGTAGACAAAATTTGGTTTATAATGTATAGTAGTAATACGCTTTATATAATAGTTTGGAACGGAAGAAATTAACAGCTGAGTAGTTCAGTAGTTAGAGCAGAGGCGCGTAAAGCCCTGCGCTCACCGAATTGGGGTGGAGGATGGGTGGGCCCTGGCAAAACCGAGTGTTCCCCGGTTCGTGCACACTGGCAAAATAATTTTCGGCTCCCGGATTCAGCGATTCTTTTTTTCTTTCCGCTCGGAAAAAACACTCCCCAAAGTAGATAAAATTTCATCAATATTTGTACTAAAATTCCGTCATGAAGCAAAAAATTGTCTGAAAAGTTGCTTAAAAATCGATTTTTCTCTACATCAAAAGCGTCTTGGAATTGTTTCTGACACGATTTTTAGCCGTATTTCTCTTGGAAAACCCCATGGCAAAATCGGGCGCTTCCTGGTTCAGAACCAGCCCCGTACGTTCCTTCTCCCCTGGCAAAATTTTCAGCAAATAGATAGCACAGAAGTGTAAGGTTCTGGATTCGAATCCCACCTATACCAAAATCGATTTTTCTCTACATCAAAAGCGTCTTGGAATTGTTTCTGACACGATTTTTAGCCGTTTTTCTCTTGGAAAACCCCATGGCAAAATCGGGCGCTTCCTGGTTCAGAACCAGCCCCGTACGTTCCTTCTCCCGTGGAAAAATTTTCAGCAAATAGATAGCCCAGAAGTCTAAGGTTCTGAATTCGAATCCCACCTATGTCGGCATTTTTTCAATATTTCAAACTGTTATGTTAGCTTAAAAATTATAACCCATTTCATTTCCTCAAATACTCTACATACCTATGCACAGGCAATATACCAGATATAGGTGCAAACTAATCCGATCGATACCGATTTCAGCTAAGATCGGCTAATATCCATAGATTTCAATTTTGATAAATAAAAATCTCGACCGATTTCCATTACATTTATTTTTGACCGAGACTGTATATCATTGCAACGATGCTATATTCTATTAACTTTAAGTACTATAAATTACAAAGTGCAGCACTGGTTGCAAAACAGTGAAAGGACCATCTAATTATTGGCATATAAATAATAATATCGGCATATTATGCGAGTGGTGCATCCGCGTCTGATTTTTTGCTAAAACCACTGAATATTGCTAAAAAAATTCTGATTGTGAATAAACCCATTTTACACAAGGCAAGTATACTCATAAACTGAAAATATATTAACGCAAAGTATCTATACATAGACATGTATAGGTCACGAAATTTTCACAACGCAAATTACAGCAGCTACGATGTACCGGACGGAAGACAACCAAATTGCTTTTTATAATACATAAATAGTGACCGAGAGAGGTAAGATTCCGAAGGTCACCGCCAAAACCATGTAAATAATCCTACCGTCACTGCAATCAGATAACAAACACATAGTCCAACGTTGGCCTAACAAACCACCACGACAGAATGATCCAGCTATCCAACTGTTAGATGAAGAATCATGTCACACAACCTCGTCGATATCCAACATCGTATAAGAGTCGCATTTTAAACGAATAATTCATTCATTGTAATTTAAAATAATTTATGAAATATTATATTTTTATTAAAATTGACGCAGTGTTTCGAGTATATCCGGCGGGATATTTGAGGTCTGCGACTCACCGGGTGGTACTGGTGGCAACGGCCGACCCTGAACGTTCGCATTCCTACGGCTGCCGTTAGTGCTGCGAGGTTCAGACGATACTGATGACCTATAAAATAAATTTTAATGAAATACTTTCAATTTATTATCGGGTAATTAAATTCTCATATCTACCTACATAAGCATTGCAATCCAGAGCTGAAAACGGGTCATGCGGGTCACGGGTCACTTTATCAGAATTTGGCCGCGGGTCACACGGGTTACGGGTCACAATCCTGACCCGCGTGACCAGCGCGCGGGTCAGTGCGAGTCGCGCATATTGAATGACAGTATCATGCTTTTGTAACGTTGCAATGAGATTTTGTTTTGTATAGAAGGATGGGCTTGTTGCCGCACATGTCACAGCTGCATACAATTTAAGAAAGAAGTTAACGGCACATGGAAAAATGTGGGCACTAACAACTTGATCGACCATGCGAAAGGATGCAAGGTTAAAGGAGGTTCCGGCCTGCAGCTTGGAATCCATGGTTTTATTAAGAAGCAACCGGGATGAAAGATCCTTGCGACTGATATGAAACAGGTTAAGACAGCAGAAGTCAGATTCATCTGTCAAACGGAATCGGCATTTAATATTCTCGACAACCCAGGCCTCCGCCAACTTGCTCAGGAAATGATTCGACTGGGAAATTCTAACTGGGAAGGGTAATTGAACTAGTGGCGCCAAAAGATCGCGCATTGAAGCGGATCCATTCGCCAGCTTTTACTGCGAACCAGGTGAGTCGATGGATCAAGAGCTAAGCTGTAATTGGCACACCGATACACAGGAGAAGTTCAACGAAGAGTACAAACGGTACTTGGCGACACCTAGCCCCGATGCCCACATATTCGATTTGTTGAACTGGTGGTATCAAAAGGGAAACTCTCTGCCAGGACTAGCCGCCGCAGCAAGAAGCCTGTTCGTCATTCAGGCGTGCTCTTCTGAATCTGAACGTGCTCTTCAGCAGCTTCAATGCCATCATAATATCATCCGCCCGCAGCGGTCATGTTTGGACCCAGAACTGGTCCAAGCACTGTCAGTTTGTCTGGAGCATTATAAAAACTTCTAGCTGCATATGGACATTTAAACTTTTTTCGTCTCATATATTTTTCTGCTTTATATTTTGTTCTGATCGTAAATGTACTTTTATGTATATTCATGTATCTACTCTACATGCCTTTATCTTTAGTCGATGAATAGCCCTAAGCAATTATAATAAGTTACCTTGCCGATTAATTTTCGAACATTTATTTTTATTTGAGATTTTTACTAGGCAGGCGTAGAATATAATACTCATAAAACGGTCCAGCGAAGCATCAAAGTTGGCAGTGAAAATTTCTTGGACAACGAGCATAGAAAATCAAAAATATAATGAAATACTATAAAAACGAAAATGATGAAATTTATTATGTAAATATTAAACTGTATTGGCTTATAAAAGCGTAAAATATTGTGTAAAATATGCTCCTGCTTTATATATTGATCTGTTCGTAAAACTTAAATCTTTATTCGTTAGTAAAAGTTACTAGTGTGCTTATTATATGTCGAGAGGTTTAGCAGTAATGAGCAGCTATGAACTTCGACCACAGTTAAGAGATAACTAGTCACAGGACGCTGCGTTGAACGGGTCAGTGCGGGTCATTGAGCACAGTTTCTCTACCGCGGGTCACGGGTCAACATGTGAAAATGGGTCGCAGGTCATGGTCAATAATAATTGTGACGCGTTTTCAGCTCTGTTGTAATCAATAAGATTATGTTGCTTTAGTTCTGTTGTCAATGTATAATCGTTTGATAATATATTAATTTGGTATTGCTTTTGACATTTTGCTAGTAAAATATGAAAGAATTATTGGAAAGCACAATATTGATTACAACGCTCCGAAAATTTACCGAAATTTGATAAAATTCATTTAATGATGATACTGTGATTAGGTCGTTTATGCCAATTTTCATTAACAAACAGAGCATGAGACGCTCAGTAGCAGGAACTCTTTGCTTGAAGGAAACAACCGCTTGAGTACACATCTATCGACCAGGTGTAAAAGCATGTAAAACAATCAAGTGCCATAAATGACTGTTACACATTATTATGGAGCAACGGTGTGCATTACTGATCTCAATTTACCTAATGGTCGTCACCAATTAAACTTCAGCTCTGGGCACCAATGCAGACCGTGGACAAAAATCCGTTGCAGTAGTAATCTGTCAGGTCGGGCCATTCAGGCTAGAGTTGGAGAGGGCACGCCCCGTTTGCAGCGACGCTCCTGATAAAGCTGTAATTATTACGGATGACAAAACTGAGCAACATAGTTCCCAACTAAGCGACTACTAGCGACATCACAACTCTAAAAAGCATACTGTTTTTTGCTGAAATACAGGCTTGCAATCGGGACTTGTTTTGTATGATTTTGTCATACATTTTGATGTAAGTCTCCATTATTTCGACAAATTTTTTCATAAAAGTAAATTTGTTACATTCAGTAATTTTAATTTTCCGTTTTCCCTTATAATTTTCCTAATATTGTTCCTCACAGTTCCTATAATGTTCCGTATGTCTTCGGCGCCGGGGGGGGGTGTTGCGGTAAAGCGCGGGGCGCCGCGGTGGGGGGTGTTGCGGTAAAGCGCGGGACGGAAATGATTCATGCGCATATGCATAAACGCGTATTTACGACCGTTATCTATGTATATATATTATATTCATTTTCGCTACTTGAAGCACAGAAAATATGTTGAATCAGGCCTAGCGATAAAATCGACCCTGTCTGGACAGAGTGTCTTGTTTGATAAATCTGCTTGGAGTTTTTCCCGGCCGTCATCCGCACAACACCATAAATTTAATTTGGCAATACGAAAAATAATATTTTCCGTCCCGCGAATATAGTAATTATTGACCCGAGCCCAGCAAATCCCAAGTAGTAATATAGAGTAAAATCGAATCAGGCTACAGTTTTACAATAAAATGACAACGAATGTGTTGATTTTATGAGTGTTTCTTTCATCCATTCACTAACCGAAGATAATGCGTGAACCGGTTTTTCAAATGTTGTCACCCAAGTCTTCCCATTAACAATCTCACCCTGAACAATCTGTATTTTAATGGGTGTTTGTTTCACTATAACCATGTATAAGCGCGCCCAAAAATAAGCGCCATCGAAAACGAACGAAATTGAAATCGCAAATGATCGAAATTTCTATTAATTGCAATCGATCGAAATTGTGTTTAATCGAAATCGATCGAAATTTCGATCAATTATTATTACTACTAAGCACTTATTACTGGCAGTGACTGTATGAATCATGTACAGTAGCGGACACACATAAGTCCAAAATAACTGATCGATTCCGATCTACTTTTTTGGGTCCACAGGTGGGTCTGGACCCAAATATTTTTACGTGTACCCAAAAAAATTTTGCTGGACCCAGGGCAGTTTCGGCTTTGGAGACATAGGATTTGCAAATAAATTCTATTAGAAAGTGCAGGCTTTTAGTTGTTTGTGTTTACATGTGTACATAGTTGCTTACTAATGGTTTCACGGAGTAAGTCGTCCTTTATCCTGGCTTGGGACAGGCAGAGAATAATTTATGTATTTTCAATAATATAAAATTACGTTTGTTTATTGTGTAAAAATTCGTGAAATTCTCGAGCCAAAACTTGTAAATCTGGACCCAAAGAAAATTTTGTTGGAGCCAAAGAAAATTTTGTTGGACCCAGGGTCTGTTTTGAATAAAAACCCCTGAGCGATTTAAACAAATTTCGATCGAGCTCTATTACACGAAATCTAGATCGATATCGATTCAGCGCTTTAAAAATAAATTTTAAACTGATAAAATTTCGAATAATTTCGATAAACGATTTCGATTATACCCATTTGGATCACGACTTTACATAGTTATTTACTGTCAATACCTAAAGCTATTACAAATTACTGCGCAAAGCCTAGACATCTACAGAAAAGTAATCAGACCACGCTAGTAAAACGAACATATACCAACGTTCATCAAAATATAATGCTGCATTACCTACATATGTACTTACCCGTAGTTGTTACGATACGGACTAGTTACGTAGCGTAATAACTACGGGTACGAATGATTAATCAATGTTAATATCTAAAGCTATTACAAATTACAGTGCAAAACCTAAATGTCTAAGGAAAAGTTGTCAGACCACGCTAACAAAATGAACATATCTCAAGGTTCATCAAACATTATGCTGCATTATCTATGAAAATATGTACTTACCCGTAGTTATTAGGATATGGACTAGTTCCTCTCAACGCTTGTACATCCGGCGTCCCACCTTTATTCGTCGTGGCATCATGTTTCGGCCTTCTCCGTCCGATAATCTTTTCTTCTGGGACACCATAACCGGGAAGCGGTTGCTGCGTGGGGCGAGCTTTCGAGGATTTTGTTGGAGAATAATTGTTGTTTCCATCCTGAGTCAATTTGGGACGAGTGTTATTTGTGTCGGCTGTCGCATTGCGTTGAGTCGAAGAATTGCCGTTGTCGAAAGGTCCTTGCGATGTATCGTAGCTAACTTCAGTTAGAGGTATTACAGTGGGCGACGACTGATCGGTTAATATTGCTGAAGCCGCGCTGAGCTCCTGTTTATGAATAATCCGACTCCGCGAACGGCTAAGTGCCATCTTTTTGTCTGAAAGTAGGCAACGATAGTAGTTGCATATACTGGCTTTCCTAAGCTTTTCATTTTTTATTATTAAATAAAGGGTTTTATGGTTTTGATGCGACTTGAAATACATGTAACGTTGCGCTTACCGTATTGTTGGGGCATTATTGCGTTTTTGTGTTGTACAAGGAAGTTCAGGAATTGAAATTCGATCGAAATAATTACTAAGCGCGTACGACTAGCCACAGTCGCTGCGTTTTCTGTCGTACTACGAGCCACGGTATATACTGGCTTTTATCGAAATGGGCGCAGGTATTTCGGCCTCCCCTCAGGTGCCCCCAGGTATTTTTGGCTTCATCCAGTTCAATCCCCCAGGTATTTTCTGCAGGACTAAAAATGGGCAAATTTTTCTGTTTTAGGCAAATATATATGCCAATTTTTCCAGGTGGAACTCCAAAAATTCCTTAATTTTCCTGGTGCTAAAAATATATAATTGCCCTCAGTTTCTAAGCTTTCACTATGCATTATTATTATTATATATTTACTGTGAATAAGGAATTTATGCTATTTTCGCGTTTTTCAGTACCCCAATCCATCGGAGGGTCCCCCAATTCGACCTGTGGGAACCGAAATTCTCTTCGCTCCCCAGGTTCTCTGGAGGCAGTTTAGGAAAGCCAGTATATGCAACTACTATCGTTGCCTACTTTCAGACAAAAAGATGGCACTTAGCCGTTCGCGGAGTCGGATTATTCATAAACAGGAGCTCAGCGCGGCTTCAGCAATATTAACCGATCAGTCGTCGCCCACTGTAATACCTCTAACTGAAGTTAGCTACGATACATCGCAAGGACCTTTCGACAACGGCAATTCTTCGACTCAACGCAATGCGACAGCCGACACAAATAACACTCGTCCCGTGGAAAAGGTAAAAAAATCAAAAAACCATTTAATGCTTTTAACAGCCAGACCTGCTGACGCAAGCCTCAACACCTTCGCGGTATCCATCACTTTTCTCTATATGTCCTTAGTAGACTGTCTCGATGTACGTGATATGGTAGTATACCTAGGGGTTCAAAGTTGATTAGCTAGTCAATACTTTTCGTACTTTTAGCTTCTACAATTAATCAAGAAATCGTGTCCTCAAACCAAACACTATTTAGCAGTTGAAGCACTGAGTTATTCCGGAAATACCGCAAAACATATTTATGCTTGATGAAATTTCAATGTGCGCTCACATACTAGAACTTTTTGCTCGGAAGTTGAGCTCAAAATTTGATCAAATTTCGATCAAAATCTGGACGATTATTTCGGCATTTTTGTTAAAAATTCAAAGTTTTTGGTAAACACTTCTAAAAAATTTGCAACATGTTACTATAATCATTCAGCGCACAGAAAGAGCATAACTTGAAAAGCTTCGACCTCAAAAGATAATAAAACCCTGCAGATCAATATTGGCTCCAATTTTGATTCCAGGTTTTAACTTTGTGAAGCTTTGAGCAAAAAGTTTGAACGTGTGAACGCACATTTGCAAAAAATATATCGCTTATTTGTGCTATACTTACCTTGAAGTACCATTTTACTTACGACTAGGGGATTTGCTTCAAGGATGCATTCGAACAGCACACTACCGTCTGGTTTATTCAAAATGCTCGGCGGAGCATCGATTCGAGGTGCATATGTCATTTTAGAGCAGTCCACAGCAGTAGCAGAATTAGCAGTGGTTGAAGATATTTGTTTTTGGCGTGGATGTTCTACGATACCGATGGAAGACGTACTGCAACAGCTGTCGTTGCTAATCCGTACGACGTTACAACTGTGAACAAGCGTTGGTACTTCTGCGATTGACCGTGACGCTGTTGCTGCTAGAGTTGTTGTTGCTGCTTAGACTTGAGCCTTTTTGACCACGTAGCGTTCTGGGAATAAATTCATCGACAGTAGAAAAGCCATTAGTATAAAACGATAATAATACGTATTTGCCGACTATTGTGCATCGTAGTAGCTGTTAGCAAGCAAGATGTCTCCTCGGCATACGATAAATTAACACGAAGATTGCTAACGCAGCTGTTTTAGTGTTTGTGAAGTCAATAAGTGTAATAGTAACGCTACATTTTTTATACAATAAAAGTGATAGCTCCAAGCAAACATGGTGTCATGTATTAAGCGGACTAAACTCGCTACTGAGCATAATTAGCGTCATTTTCATAATAGTTTTTATAAGCGCGCTGTACAGCGAGTGACTAAGGCACTTTATGTCTCACGTTTAGTCAATGCGCTTAATGAATGCTCCATGGCCGTTTATATTAATTATTTTAACTCTACGTTGTAAGTGGTTTAGAATGATATTATCGGTGTCATATATAATATGACAATGCATGTGGCAACGTAATCTGTAAATTCTGTTGTCGGTTTATACTAAGCCCGAGCCTGTCGGTATAAAACAAGTATCAGTACAACGCTGTTTTCAAACAATAATGAGCACTGTTGAAAATGTATGAACGCTTTAAGTCTAAGCCAGTAAACATACTATTTTGGCATACCCTGCTGTAGGTCGTTCAAATAGATATCAGTACCCGTCAAAAGCAAGGAAAAATTTGAAATGAACCGAAAACACACAGCCCATACATTCCGCTATTTCTGTATATTAATTCTTAAAACTGTTTATTGTGTTGTCAGAGTAAACCCACGTATTTGCATGACAATTTATGTTTCGGTTACTATTCAAAAAAGCAAGAAATCTTTATCTATTAGCCAATGAATATGGTATTACAGAAAGAAAATACCTGTGCAAACGGACTATTGCCTTTAACATAATTTAACTGTGTTTAACGGTATCAGCGTAAGACTTGAAATCCTATTAATTAGCGCAATATCCTATAAGACAGTTCTTATCTCACTACCGTTTATTCGTATAATCTCACCACTCTTGTATTCGTAGACGTAGATGCTAAATTGAATTGATTGCCAAAACAGTATTAGGCGCTAGATCATACGGAACTTTTTTATAATAACTGGTATAATAGCTATTCTATAAAATTTTATTTTGTGTTAAAGAAATATCCAAAATTTTTCTTAAAATTAAAGTGTCTAAAGTTTAATGCAAAACTGTTCACAATATTCAAAAATGCAAAAAAACAATAAACTATACTCTGCAATGAGGCAAAAGACAATATTGGGATGAATAAAATCAAACATTGAAAAATTGAAAATCATTACGTATTAAATGAAACAAAGTCAAATCCATAACATCATCTTCTTTATTACTAACTGAATAGACTAATTCTTACATGTAAACTAAAATGGTTTACCTATAATCATTATCTACTTTCATTACCTATATGACTACCATTTACCATCACAATTTATCTATGTTACTACTTCGCATTACAAGTACAGATATTAAGGTTTTGCATTAGAATATATGTACTGAAAAATTTTGTATGAATCCGTTAATATGATGTGTAAAATGCCTTGTTTCTACTCAACAACGTATAATAAACCCGTTTGAGGATCCAAAAAATTAAGACCGCGGCATGGTGGGATATGTAGGACTTTTTTACTTTATGCTAAACAAGCATCACAGAAAATTATAGTTTTTTTTATAAAAGTAATTTTCAAATTTTTTTAAACATTTAAAAAATATTTCTGAATTTTTAGCTCCAAGATCTTTATCCACATCACAGCAATAAAACTATAAATGTTGCAAATTATTGCATAAAAAGATCGCTAACGAAGTTTAACATTTTGAAATTTTGAACGATTTACTATTGAAACGAACAGACACAACACATTTTGCTACATCTCAATATGACCGATACGATGCTGACTGTCGCTCATTTATACTGGATGATTTAATTCAAGATTTTGTGAAAAATCTTTATGACCTGGCGAGCAGGGATGTCCAAAAACCGAACGTTGATTAAAACAACTTTGAATCCAAGTGATATCAATATATTGATTTTGATATCAATATATTGATTTTGATATCAATATATTGATTTTGATATCAATATATTGATTTTGATATCAATATATTGATTTACTATTTTTCCATTGTATTCAAAGTCAAGATAAGAGACGAACGTTATATCTTTATAAATGAACAACCTGATGTTCACGGAACGGAAGCCTCCATTCTTACGACATAGATTTAGGTTTAGTATATGGATATTATAAGGATTTGATTTCTTTTTACGCTAAGGCTTGATGGTGGGTTCACACATTAATTTGTTTGGTCAAATTTTGAGCTCAATATTTGATTAAATTTAGACCGAAATTTAAGTTTGAATATTATTTTGTAATAAAAAATATTGAAAATCCCAAATGCTTCGAAATTTGAGCTCAAAATTTTTTCAATGTATAGTTCTTGTTCCTGCTAGGCTAAAGCAATATGGTAGATAAGTTTGAATAGTGTTCGCCCGTTCACATTGATTAAAAATGCAAAACATGCATCCAAAATTTGATCAAAATTTGAGCAATCAGTTTTGACATGGTTAGTATATCGAACATACCACAACTAGCATAAAATCTTACGCCCGTCAGCTTTGAGCTTCCACTAAGCCAATTTTTGCCATTTGTTATAATGTGTAGTTATTTCATGCAGGAATTTATTTAAGCATGGATTTAGTCTATTAATGTAGGATCGGCTAAGGCTCCGTCTCGTAGATATTAAATAAATGTGAAAATTAGAGTCTCTGCTAATATTAATTACAAGTTTCTTTGACGATTCTTCTTATCATCTGCAGTCTCAGAGCTCAATTAGTTTAACATGAATTGAATTGATTATATTAGTGAGAGCTCATAATATATTAATTTTCCTAAAATCCCATATAACCGTACAAAAAACTATGTTCTATATTTTAATTAACGTATTTGTGTAAATAAAACAAATAAATATAAAACAAAATGCATTGATATATCTATATATCATGAGAAATTGTATTAGGATTTTAGGCATTCTATCACCTTAACAAGGAACTTATCAGGTGCAAAGCTGTACCACATCGGTGTCATCGGTTTACATTTACTATTAATATTGGACGGGATCTATTTGTAGTTCCTGTGATGAATTAGGTACTAAGGCGACGTCGTATATAATAGTTTACGTAATTTGCATTGGAAACAAAGCATGTATAATTTAAATATATAATGTATATGTATGAAAAGAAACTATCGCAGTATGAATGTTTATGCCTAAAATTTTAAAATATCATAAAAACTAACATAAAAACAACCATTAAAAACATAACAATGATATTTTTTGGACAACGCTGCATAGTCTTGATTCCAGGCAATAGTGAAATTAATGGATCGTTTGGGCCGATCCAGACCCTACAAATATATTAGCTAATAGTAAATTGTCACAAGGGCTGGAATCGGCTTTAAAAGCCAGATATATAACGACAATGGAAAATCATGAAAAAATGAAAATTCGCGGTATAATAGTCACGCATGAAATAGTGTGTTTTACATAGCTACCAGAAACGAAACTTTTGGAAAAACAAAGGTGAAGAATTTGAACTACGAAATTTTAGCACGGTTGATCAAACGAGATTGGGTTTGAACTGTATTAGTTCTGAAGGCATCCAAGCTCTGTCTCAGCTCCACAAGCGGTCAGAGTTGAGACACAGACTGGAGCTATGAGGGACTTCCCGTAATATTTTTAGCTTGTTGTGGTATATGTTGAAAATTCCTTTCGCATTAATAGCTAATCCATAAATAGAACAAAAACCTGCGTTTTTACCTTTGGAGGTCGAATTATCACTACAGAAAAATTACACCAGAACACTAAAGCAATAAATATATACAAGGTGTCTGAAAGTAGATAAAAATTAACATGCCAAAGTAATATGACCAGCGTTCCTTTAAAACAAGAACTCTCAATACCCATTAACTAAATCAACAATACCGTTCACACTCTAACAGGATAAGTGCTAGAAGGTTACCGTGGCCCTGCCGCATTGGGTATTTTACAGACTATTGCATATGCTAGTGTCCCGCACCGTCTAGTCACCCGTAGGTAGCATTCAGTAGACTGAAAATGAATACGAAACATAAAACCATCAGCTCACGCTGGATTGACAACACACACAGCCGTGTCGTAAGAATTTTATTACCCAAAGTTAGTTTGAAAAATTTAAAGATTATATAGTGATACGATTAATGTATAACAGGAAATGGTATGTAACAGCAAGAAAAAAACTTAACAAAAGCCCTAGCATTATGCGCTAGGTAAGTAACGATAATGGGCTTCCCAGATATTGGGACCCAGTAATAACCGATAAATCCGCACCGTGTAACGAACTTTTTGTAACAATTTTTTATGGATTTTAATTTGTAGGACAAGTAAGTGCGATCATGCATTAGAGGAAAACATGTACCTCGAAGCGCAACTCTACCTGGAGAGGTCGTAAGGTTCGTAGCCTAAAAAACGAAAGTATTTTTATGTGTTAGTGTTAAGGGGACAAGTGACACAGGATTTTCCCTAAATAGAACGTGGGTGTTGGCCCATAGCTGCTAAGCCCCCTAAGCGTAAAATTTCCCCGGCCTGTGCATTGGACAACCCCTAGACGAGGCTTGCGCGAAGACCCAGTTCCGGTGACTGGGCCCCACCCTAGAGCATGTTTGCAATGTACAGTCTTCGATGATAGAGCAGCCCCTGTTGTGGCAGCCGGGTGTCCAACGGGTGATAAAAAGGTGCCGGAAAGGGAGAAAGACCAATCCCACCCAGAGGTTCTCGTTTAGGGGATGGGCTGTTCTTTTTCTGGTCTGCCATAACCCGGCTAGGACTTACTCTGCCTAGCGCAACAGTCACCTCGGCAGGGTCCAAAAATCTAAATCACTGTGGAGTTTCAAGTGTGTGAGTTAAATATGTATATATACGTGTGTCGAATGGGTCTCTATCGAAAAATCATATACTGTTGGGGCAGAAGATACGGCATGGAATCCTTAAGTCATAAAAGCGAAATAACCAATCCTAGGACCATTTTAAGAAAAGTTAAATATTACTACAAAAATATAATTATGATGGTACTGATAAGTTATAAGCAATTATACTACCAACAATATAAGAGTAAGATACTAATATTTAGGAATAGTAATATAATACGAGCAGCAAGTAAAACACATCCAATAACAACAATAAAAACAATAACAATGTACGTAATCTAACACACTACCCACTACAATATATCCATCCTCTGTACACACAATGTCACTCTCGCAGCCATGCCAGTCGTGTAGCTATGTCACGCAGAAGTAATAATCGTAGCTAGCTAAATTTATTTAATAACAATTACTAAGTTTTCCACTTATTATATAATTTTGGGATAAATTTTGCATGTTTCGGGGTGAGAGATAGAATTATATAGGGGTATCCCGTAGGGGTTCAGTATATTTCTGGAGGGAAATGAATGAGTGGAACCCGTTGGATAATTCTAAAGGTTTAAGAAGTCGTACAAAGTTAAAAGAAGTTAAATATCGAAATATTTGATTTGGGAAAAAATGATAGAAATTAAGGGATTCTGAACTTAATGAAAATGGAATAATAGCGAGAGGAGGGTGCTGCCTGTGTGGGGGACGGTATCACCCGATTGGGGCTGAGAGGTAGTTCACCCCACCGGGAGACGATGGTTATAAATCAAGGAAAAAGGCGCAATTTAAGTAAAAATATGAAAATTTGTAAATTTATGGATTCTGAGTCAGTTTTAAGGGGTAATATATCGGTAGGGAGTAGGAAATGAAGGGTGAAATATAAAATTGGGATAGTTTTCCCCCCCTCGGGGATAAATATAGGAGTCACCCCTGTGAGAGACTGGATATCCCCAGGGAAGGGTAAGGGAATTGTTAGGATTTTAGTAATTCAATAATTCAAGGGTCAAAACCCATGAAATATGGTTAAAAAGAAGGGTAAATACAAGGTTGGACCTGCCCAAAAGTTGACAGCACGATGCTACGCACTTGTGACATTGTGCGAGAAAGGTTTGTAGTCTGAGTTTAACTGCTGCAAAATCAAGCATTGATAGTCCACTGGTGGAGCGTCAGCTTGCGAATCTAACAGCTGAAAAGCCCAGGTCTTGAATGCCCCAGTTCAGCTTGATAGCTAGCCACCGGTAACATCCTTTCATCAACAAGCACCATCTCTAGGTTTAACTACTGCGAAATCAAGCATAGATAGTCCGCTGGTGGAGCGTCAGCTTGCGAATCTAACTGCTGAAAGCCCTGGTCTTGAATGCCCCTGTTCAACTTGATAGCTAGCCACCCGTAACATCCTTTATTCAACAAGCACCCATCTCTAGGTTTAACTGCTGCGAAATCAAGCATAGATAGTCCACTGGTGGTGCGTCAGCTTGCGAATCTAACTGCTGAAAGCCCTGGTCTTGAATGCCCCGGTTCAACTTGATAGCTAGCCACCCGTAACATCCTTTATTCAACAAGCACCCATCTCTAGGTTTAACTGCTGCGCAATCAAGCATAGATAGTCCACTGGTGGAGCGTCAGCTTGCGAATCTAACTGCTGAAAGCCCTGGTCTTGAATGCCCCTGTTCAACTTGATAGCTAGCCACCCGTAACATCCTTTATTCAACAAGCACCCATCTCTAGGTTTAACTGCTGCGAAATTAAGCATAGATAGTCCTCTGGTGGAGCGTCAGCTTGCGAATCTAACAGCTGAAAGCCCTGGTCTTGAATACCCCTGTTCAACTTGATGGCTAGCCACCCGTAACATCCTTTATTCAACAAGCACCCATCTCTAGGTTTAACTGCTGCGAAATTAAGCATAGATAGTCCTCTGGTGGAGCGTCAGCTTGCGAATCTAACAGCTGAAAGCCCAGGTCTTGAATGCCCCAGTTCAACTTGATAGCTAGCCACCCGTAACATCCTTTATTCAACAAGCACCCATCTCTAGGTTTAACTGCTGCGAAATCAAGCATAGATAGTCCACTGGTGGAGCGTCAGCTTGCGAATCTAACTGCTGAAAGCCCTGGTCTTGAATGCCCCTGTTCAACTTGATAGCTAGCCACCCGTAACAACCTTTATTCAACAAGCACCCATCTCTAGGTTTAACTGCTGCGAAATCAAGCATAGATAATCCTCTGGTGGAGCGTCAGCTTGCGAATCTAACAGCTGAAAGCCCTGGTCTTGAATACCCCTGTTCAACTTGATGGCTAGCCACCCGCAACATCCGTTCATCAACAAACTTCCCATCTCTAGAATTAAAATCTTCAAATTAAAAAATTCCACTCATAACAATGAGAGCAGCATTAACAGAATTTAGCTAAATAGTAAATTCAGGAAGAACAAAGGGAAACAAACAAAAGTGAGGCTCCTAAATTTGATATTTCCAAAAACACAATCATGGTCTAACGACCTAAATATTAACTCACGCATAAAAGTGCTGCCGAGCAGAGGAAGTAGGTTTGGTCCTTGAGCATAGCAGCGGTAAAATTGGTGCGACCTCGGGGGATGGCGGAATAGATAATTTTAGTGGGAATCTGGGAAATGGAAATTTCAGAAACGGAAATTTGAAAATATGCAATCGTAGCAATATTTAGTGCAAATCAGAAAATAGGAAACGCGAATTTGGAAAAATTTTTGAATCGGGAATTTAGGGATCGTCAATTTGGGAACTTTTGAATCGGGAATTTGAGAATTCCCAAATTCCCAATTCCTAGCATACACACATTTTGGGCAAAGTATTTCCTACGATTCTGGCAGGAATTGGTGAAGCCTGAATATAAAAATGAAGCTGCTTTGACTGCAGCGTAGTGTTGGCCACTGGGCAGAAATACCGCCGGCCGGCCAGCCAAGTTCCTCTCTGCCAACGGCTAGCGACCGGCTGGACAGACCGGTATTTCCACTGGCTAGATAGGCAGATTCTGGCCGGCATAGCCGGTCGTTGGGCGCCCGGCTTTTCGGTTAAGGCACTGGCAACTATTTTTGTTGGCAATACTCAATCGTCGGGGTGTTTTTTAAAAAACGTTGTTTTACTGCAAGCATTTTTATTACATGCAAATAATCTCTATTTTATTTTAGAGTCGGGTTCAATTGGATACTACAAACAGAGGTGCTGCCATATTGGTATCCAGAGTTCACATTAGGAGACACTCTGGTCGTTCAATACCAAATAGTGCCTGCAAACATTGTGGCCATTAGAAATATGTATGGAGAAACGTGTCTATTTTATATTGTACAAACGCTGCTATCGCAATGAAATGTTTTGTTCAAGCCCATTAGGGTCATACATGCGCATAGGTTAGCAGTTGAGGATTATTTCCTCCACGGTTGGGAACCTCCCTCGTCGCGTTGCAGATCCCCTAGCCAGGACGTATCCTGATCCCGCTCTGAGACTCTGCACCCCTTTTCACCTCATACATACATAAATGTATGATTATTAGCCTCAGTCTAAATTCGACGTTAACGTTTATAAATTGCCCACCTTGTGGAATTTTTGTCCGGCTATCTTAGGATTTATTTTAGGAGCTGTTGTCTGCATTGTTGTACACTTTCTGTCTAATTTATCACTACAATAAGTACAAATAGTAGTTATATACCGCAGCAAACATCTTGTTAACCCCCCCAAGGTCCCAATGAAGCCCTCTCTCTATGTATTAGGTATATTTAAGGAGAGGGTCTTGCTGTACTATTCGTCAACGGCTTCCAAAATGCACATTTAAGCGCATCCACTAGACAGTCGTTTAGTCGTTTCCTGAATTTTTTAAGGTATTCTTCTTTATCTGTTCGACGACTTCGAGCGATCAACGGTGGCGTCCAGTTTCTCCGAGCTTGACTATTCCTGAAAAAATATCGTGATAATAACTGAGTAATAAGCAGTAAAGAACACATGCGTTTCTGTAGTAGTAATACAAATGACTAGATTATAATTGCTTATTCGGCTTATCGAAATAACATAGCGAATGTGAATTATTTCTGCTGATTGCACCAATTTTGACACAGAAATAAAAGCATAGTTATAAATAAGGAGTACCACATAAGGCTCGACCTCTCTCGCTTATGTGGCCCGGAAAAATTTTAGCAAAAAATAGAAAATTAGTTAAAATCGGCCAAAATTCGTGGCAAAATTGGCAAAATGTCGGGTAGGGGGATGGCTGCCCCGTACCACTCTTCCTGAGCCCTCCGTTCCCGCTGCGTTAATACACGGCTTATGCTTTTGAACACTTTAGATTTCTATATATATAGGTAAAGCATAAACCTAAAATACTTTCTTACGCATAATTCGAGAAAATATTGACGAATAATTTATGTCCTGAATTTGTGATAACTGTAAACGCCATTTTTTGGGAAATTTGAAACACTTTATTCGTGCCTCAATTTTTTATTATGGACTACTTCTTTGTACCATTCTGCGCGTAATCTTAATGTTCAATATACTATGATTTCATTTATACAATACGATAATAATATTTATATAATAGTTGTAAGTAAATTTTTGTACGCATACCTGGTCTTGGTCTGATGTCCCAAGGGATCATCCTGTTTGCAGTAGTTGTGCTTACTGGATATTGTTTTGGGGCGGGGGTCACTGCGCCGCCTATCAGAGGGTCGACGTGTCTCGCTGAGGAAGTAGTGTCCAACGTATCTGGGGTAACACATAATTCCTCTTAAACACTGATACTACCTGTTTATATTAACAAAAGGGTACCAAGGATTTCCACTGTCATTTAATTTTGTAAACGTATGATTGATGTCACGTCGTTTAGGATAAATAATAGTCACAAAGGTAAAATTTAAACAAAAATTCATATATTCAATGCTATTAAATAATTAATATCTGCAGTCACCTTGGCATAAAATACTGAAGCTGTAAACCCTTTTTCAAGTCATTGGTTACGTTATAAAAGTTTCGGATTACTCAAAAAACAATTAACGATGTAAGCCTGCATATCTCCATATTTAGTTATATATATTTTCAATATAGCTATATCTCAGTACTACTTAATTGAACACACTGGACTAATTTAGCTGACTACACTACACTTTCTTTCGCAACGAAAACCGATTTTCAAAAGTTATCGAACCTAGAAGAAACGTTGAGTTAACACCACCTTATTTTAGTATACAGCTGTATATTAATCCAAATGAGGACTCATGCCGATAGCCAGTCAGTAACCTGCAACTGCCCCAAAATCAGGAAATCCTCAAATTACTAAAATCCTTTATACGCTGTGCGTTGCTACCCTACGTTCATCACAAGCAGAACTCAGAATCTGAAGAGTTCCCAGAAGCGTAACTCATCAGTGCCAGCATAATCCTTGATCATATTTAATAAAATCCAATGTGTTTAATTAAACATGAAAACCCTGACAAATAGACCAAAATGTCATTAATCATGGATGGAAAATTAAAAATAAAATACAGTTACCAATGAATGAGTATACATTGGTTGAAGAATAGGTATATGATAAAATTGATCACTGGGTAGGGAGTGTTTGACCACAATGGAGTGACTAATGAATGAGTATACATTGGTTGAAGAATAGGTATATGATGGAATTGATCATTGGGTAGGGGTGGGTAGAGAGTGTTTGACCAAAATAGAATGACCAATGAATGAGTATACATTGCTTGAAGAATAGGTATATGATCGAACTGATCCTATATATACGATATAGTACATTAGCTCACTGGGTATGTAGTATTTGACTGCGTGTTGTCATTCGCCAGCGTGTAATAAGCCTTAAGGACTCGTGCAACAACGTCTCCATTAGAAAGCCCAACTTTAAACGAAGCGACCAGAGTCTGAGTTTGCTGAATCGTCAACAATTCGCTATGGCAAGGTACCGACGGGAGCGCTAAAGAATTTGAAATTTTAAATATATTTGAGTATTGGAAGATAACTATGCAGCGAGAGTCCCCAAATATAATTTACATTAATTTTACGATGATCTATTGTCGCGGTACAGTTTTTTTAGTTTGGGACAAAATTCCGCACTTAGTTCTAAAATGGGACCATATTTCAAATGAAAATATTCACTAGTACAAGATAAGAAGTTCAATTTGAGAATATATATGTGTATTTATATAGATTTACATAGATTTAGACTATATACCAATCCATGAATTTAATTTGATGTTCAAAATACATTGATTTTGATGTTCCTAATACTTTTGACTTCTTATCAGATTGACGCCTAATTTGCGACCTGCTAGAACCTTAAGTTATAACAAAAAGTGCTGCTTAAGCCGAACCGTTCAAATGAAGCCACAGTTCTTGTGATATATCAGTTCATAAACAGATAAATAATACAATATTTGTGACCAACATTATATTAGTTAACAATTTAATATTTCTGTTTGGTTTACAGCTACAAAACAATATTATATAGTACGATTTTAACTAAGTTCGCTGCGGATCGAGCATTTCGCTGTGTATTATTATTTGCTCGTGTTGCGAAGAGCGTTTACGAATAACAGCAATCGCGTCGTCATGGCTCTGTGGTTAGCAAGCGGGGCTCTGAAACAAACTATCCGAGTTCGATTCACTGAACAAGGAACAGTTTGTTTAGCGCTTGTCGAAAAGCGCGGCAAACTAATTGACGAAGAATGGACTTTACATCTCTATTCTCAGAGCGTTTAAAACTTGAATTAAAACGCTTAATTACTTATGTTTTGGTACGCGATCAAGGAGTCGCTCATCACGGCTCAACCGGTAACCATCGCTGGAACAAATTATAATGATGATACAGAGGAGTGCCGTCAGCTGTAAGGCAATGTTAAAGCAACAGCTATAAATATAATAACGCATTTTGTCTGCATACGATTGAAAATATATTCAAACAACTCTGAAACAGAACGTTTTACTAAATAGTAATTCAGCAAAGAGGCTTACATTCACCAGTGTTCTAAAACCATTTATACGGTTAGTAGAACGTGACAAAATCACAAAATAATTCCTTAATTATATCCTGATAGTATTATGTTTGGTTTTAAGTATAGAATTTAATTTGTATTTCGCGGCATCTCGTGGCGGTGCTAGAGGAATCTATATGCAGGATACCTAAAAGCGGCATCCGCGAATCATTTAACCATTCATGAACTGCTGCTCGTCTATAAAGTGAAATGATACACGACAGACCTTACGATGGATCAACCGGGTCACTTTATATATACATATATATACCTAAAAGCGGCATCCGCGAATCATTTCACCATTCATGAACTGATATTCTTTATAAATTGAAATGATACACGAGAGACCTTACGATGGATCAACCGGGTCACTTTATATATACATATATACCTAAAAGCGGCATCCGCGAATCATTTCACCATTCATGAACTGCGGCTCGTCTATAAAGTGAAATGATACACGAGAGACCTTACGATGGACTAATCGGGCCACTTTATATATACATATATACCTAAAAGCGGCATCCGCGAATCATTTCACCATTCATGAACTGCTGTTCGTTTATAAATTGAAATGATCCACGAGAGACCTTACGATGGACTAATCGGGCCACTTTATATATACATATATACCTAAAAGTGGCATCCGTGAATCATCTCACCATTCATGAACTGCTGCTCGTCTATAAAGTGAAATGATACACGAGAGACCTTACGATGGACTAACCGGGTCACTTTATATACATATATACCTAAAAGTGGCATCCGTGAATCATTTCACCATTCATGAACTGCTGCTCGTCTATAAAGTGAAATGATACACGAGAGACCTTACGATGGACCAACCGGGTCTCTTTATATAAATATATACCTAAAAGTGGCATCCGTGAATCATTTCACCGCCATTCATGAACTGCTGCTCGTCTCAAGAGTGAAATGATACACGAGAGACCTTCCGATGGACTGAGCCGGGTACACTTTATATACATCTGTCCTGATACCTAAAGTCGCATCCGTGAATCTCACCATTTCCATGGATATACCCCATCTATTAAAGTGAAATGATACACGAGGGACCCTACGAGGACACTATATGTATACATATATCCACCTAAATATCTGCAAAAGGGCACTGAATCTTTTCACCATTCATGAACTGCTGCTCGTCTATAAAGGAAAAAGAGAGAGTCTCCGCAAAGGGAATCAACACAAGACCTAAATTAACATACACCGGTACTTATATATACATTTTATATATACATTTTAAATATGTATATATGTATGTATATATATCTGTGTATCTACAGGTGACCTAATGCAATTAACACACCCACGTTGTATTGGCTTAAGCCAGCAGCTGCTGATAAAGGAGCACAAAATTAAAATACCAATGGCATGAGTTAAAAGCAACATAATAAGCTATTTGCACATTTTCGAGGCGTTATTTGTTGCCTAATGCAATGATCATTCTCAATTTGTTATCTATTCTGAATTATTTTATCAGATATAGACATAATTGGGACAAGCTAACACTTTGACACTCACCGGATCTTAAGCCCGAATTATCTTGTGTGTCGTTCAATGTTTGAATAACTCACACCGACACCAGGAATCGGACCCGCATGGTACGAATAAAAATCGTGTGCGCTAACCACTGAGCTATCTGGTAGCGCTGCGCTACGTTAAACTGTGTTAACACATCATTTCGCTTCACAATGTGCGGTAGCTTTAATTAGAAGTAGTGGGCATGAAAAGGTTAAACCCAGGCCAGAGAGAATCACCGACTATATCAGCAGCTTGAGTCTGATAATCTCTGAGCCATTTCAGCAGTTGTGACACGTTTCTGTTACGAAAATTTTCATCGAAACTCATCATAACTTCACACAGACGTTTAATTGTTTTTTCGGCGACTAGGTTTATGTAGTTTCGATAAACTAACTAACTTGTGTATGTTTTGGGCTGCTGATTAATATATACAAGGCTAGGGAAAATAATTACCCTGAATAGTTAAGGAATGGAAACATGTGGATGCAAATAACTGAAAAAATACTTGAAATAGCTTATCTACGAAAAATTTCGTATGAGAGCTTTGAACCTGGCCTAATGAGAAGTTGAAGAACTAACCACTCTGATATTCAAACCTTGTACGTAAAATCGAAAACGATTCTTGCAATTGTTCATAATTTACACATTCATAGTGCTGTGTTCATGCTATAATGTCACCGCTGTTTGGAACTTTTGTCCTCCTGTAGTCGCGCCCCTTTACCGTATAGCCAGTCAGTGTGACACCCATACCGTAAATCAATTGTTGAGAGTGTACGACACACCCCTAGGTACTACATTTTTCTTTACAGTGTCGTACACACCCTTAGCTACCAATTTGGCACGAATTAACTTAACGGACACACTCCGTAGCTAATCCGATTTACTAGTCAAACTGTGCTGTGTAGTTTTTTTTAATTCTCGATATTTGTACCTAGGCAATATGAACGTCGATGAAATAATGCCGCACACTGTCAATAAAACTGCAATAAGACTCGGTGTGCTTGACATATCCAGAAGTGGCAAAAATCCTAGCTAGCTACCTTTGAAAAGATTTATAAAAAACATGGAGGTGCCTAAGACACCGTGTTATCGACAGTGTGCCTGACATTGTGTGGTGTATATAGGTTCCAAATGTTGGGGACATTATAACGTTGACGCCGCATAAGCTAAGATACATAATTGGGACTTCTATAATTTAACATATAATCTAACAGGCAGCACGTAAAGCACTGACGAAGACGAACATTCTGGCTACTAATCTCAAAAACGATAAATTACACATATTTATGCGACACTGACTAAAATCTGCAATATTTCTCCAACAGTGTTGCAGTTTGTTTCAATTAAACCATACTAGAGCTGAGAACGAGCTCAAATTTTTCAGCCTGCTCGGCTGGGTCCGTTGAAAATCGAGGTGAGCTGTCACGGCCCGGCTCGGAACTGCAAAATTTCGGCTCTTCGCTGTGTGTTGCAAATCGAGGTCGGCCTGGCCGACCCGGAACTGCAAAATACCAGTCCAGTACGGTATGGCCCTTTTGTAATTGGGTGTAGGCAAGCTCAATATAACGTATCCGTTCATTGACAGCAACAACTTTGCCCCTGCACAATTTTTTGACAGAGCAACTTTTTTCGAGGCATAAGACAAAGTTTAAAAAGTTCCACAAAAAAGTGAAATTTTAAAATTGTTGACTAAGTGGGTTTTTGCTTGTTAGATATGAAAGACGGCCTTATACGGTTATTTAACCCCTTAAGAGTGTTATAATTTTGAAGTTTCCGATCTTTTGCTCACTGGAGGGAGAAGTAAATGCTTATATGGTTTTGGTTGCAGACGGACTTATACGGTTATTTAACCCGTTAAGCGCGTTATAATTTTGACGTTTCCGATCCTTTGCTCACTGGAGGGAGAAATAAATGCCTATATGGTTTTGGTTGCAGACGGGTTTATACGGTAATTTAACCCGGTTAGTGCGTTATAATTTTGAAGTTTCCGGTCTTTTGCTCACGGGAAGGAGAAATAAATGCTTATATATGGTTTTGAATGCAGTTGATTTCATATCTAGAATCGTCCATAAACTCTTTACACTTTAGAGGAAAACCTTACGAGTTTTTAAAATCAGTAATATACCATAACGTTAACAACTTAACCTTTGTAAAAACACGCAGTTGTTTTCCAATCAGCTCGAGTAGTTTTATTTAGTAATGTTATTTATGTTACTAGAATACATCAAATGCTAAGGCTATGCTGTATTGCTTACATGCTAGTGCATTTTCCTCAAATGCAGAAAGGCTACGAGACGAAACGAAAGCTAGAATTTTGCACCGTCTTAGTGGACCCATGGCAACATGAGCCACAAACCACTGTGTCTGACCCACGGTCCCACCGAAAAATGAGTCCCACGCGACCATGACACATTATCCACCGACCCCCCTTCCAGTCCTGATATTAACTTACGGCAATACGTAACTGAACGAAGTA
>JASANE010018938.1:0-78423 GCA_030248225.1 Trileptium ribeirensis
CTAGCAACAGCTGTTGTTCCAATTGTTGTTGTTGTTGCTTTATTCGCTGTCACAGCTGTCTGCCTGGCTACTAGACGGTGTTGTTCCCCACCAGGACTTTGTTGGTCCAACGAAACCTGCGATGACGACTTATCCATCACAGCTGACGAAGATGCTAAATTTTCAGCTGAATAATATGTTGTTGGAATTGTATGCTGCGAAGCCTTTTGGCAGCAGCTTAGCTCCTCGTCGGAGGTAACCGCAAATTGATATTTTTCATCACGTTTTCGTGGTGATTGACGTTTAAGTTTTAGCAACGCTTGACTATCGTGAGCTGTCGTTGGTTTTGTCGGTGCTACTTGTTGCTGACCAAGTCGATAATGATGATGGTATTCGATCTGTGAAGCTTCAGATTGTTCGCCACCCTGGCCTTCGTCGAAGCAGCTTGCCCTATTTACCCGTGCGCCGGTAGTCAGCTCTTTCGACGGCGTTGTCGTATTCGACATATCTTGCTGCCTCAAAAATAGCATCTCAGCGAGTTCCGACAATGACATATCACCTTGTCCGCTATCACCGTCTTCATTTTCGTCTGGGTTCGACCCGTGATCATCCATGATAACACTTTGAATGTTACGAAAGCCAAAGCCTCGGATTTTAGTCAATAATTAAATAAATTAATGAACAAAACTGTCACGTACGATAGGATAACGTTTTGCAAAGTTTGTAGATTTTGAAAGAGCTAATTTTTGTTAATTATTGTAAATACGGATAAATATATAATAATTTAAGCAAAAAAACTTAATTATATACGTTCTTTATTTTAAAATTAATTTATTAAAGTCATAGAACAGTAAATTAATTAATTGTGATTATATTGGATTATCCTCTCTCGAGTTTAAAATCCTGTGATTCTTAAATTGCTACACAGAATTAAGAAGATACTGGGCGTGTTTTTAGTTTATATTTTAATATTAATTTTTCCTGTTTAGTAAATTTTTAGCAATGATAAAACCATTGATTTTTGATAGACATTCAATTGCTATTCATAAACTACATATTTGCTATATACTGAAACATAGTAAAAACTTTCCAGGCCACACAATTCCAACTACCGTCGATTATAAAATAATTTTTACAAAAATTAAATCGATCAAAAGTTTCTGCCCAGGGTATGGAGACACGGGGATGTTAGGTAAGGCGCAGATAAACTGGGTTTAATAAATTGACCAGTTTTAAGACAGTATAAAATAGCAGTTGTGAGATGTGGGTTTTGAAGGAGCACTCGTGATAATGCCATTTAGAGGAGACCATATTCGGCCGGCTTTTCAGCCACGGTCCCCGGGCTATCATTTTGAGTAATTCCATAAGTTTAATTATAGCACTTCTGTCAAACACATCAAAATAACCGCATCAGCGCTGAGTTAATTTATGTTTGATATGACCTAGGGTTTTCAACGCAACGGTTTATAAATTACATTCATGATTGGCTGAGAAGGTTTGTTTAAATGGTTTGATCGCTTATCAGTTCATTAACTGCAACATCGTAGTTGTGATGGCAGCAAATCAAATGGTAGAGGCGTGGACTGTAGAGAACTAAGTTTTTAGGTACCGTTAGCTAGAAAGACTATTAGTATTTTCGTGTGTCAAACAAACTCCATCACTCGTAGTTCCACTGTGTAGCTTGTGAAGTGTGAAGTTGTCCGCGGTAACGCGCTGATTCAACGGTAACCGGGTGAAACTTTATTCCATTGAACCAAACTGCCGGTAAAAAATTCCACCTTTTTCTAAACGATCCCATTTAATAATTTTCAATACAACTAATAGATGATTCACTTTAAAACTGAATAAAGACAACAAAAATTCCTTATAAATTTTGTAGGTGCTACATAGAACCCACAAATTCGAAGATTAACTGTGTGTTGCAGAAATCGATGCACAGAGCAATTTTTTGAGCGCATATCGTAATGCACAATAATTAGCCAGTAATTTGAAAATTATAAATTGCAAGCACCCAATAAATTTTTGAGGTTCAATCAATACCTGGTAATTTTAATTTTTGAAGAACAAATTTCATCCAGCCTCATTCAGTTTTAAAGCAGAAAAGCTATAACTACTCTAGGCTAACAGGTTCCACCCAAGTAACCAGTTCAGTGCCCACAGCACTCATTTATAGCCCTGACAACAATTCTTCAGTATTTCCATTTGCAAAACTTAGTATCGAAGAACCAAAAGCGTTATAGTAAACTTATGGTACAAGACCACTAAACGCGTGTTCACAGGCTCAAAGGATTGCTTAAAATTTGGGAAAGTTTGACATTAATTTTGATAAAATTTTGATCAAGGTTTTAAAGCATCTTTTCGGCATTTTTGGTATGTTTGAACGTGTAAAAACTGTTCCAACTTTTTAAGGATGTTGCTGTTGTCAATTGCAGACGTTCTGTATTACCTGACGTAACTTGAGCTCAATTTTTGAAATATCGCAATTTTCCTTTAAAAATCACTGTCAAATTTTGATCAAATTTTGAGTTCAAACTTTTTGTTATGTTTAGGTCGTAACAAAGTGTCTATTTTAGACTGCCGCTTTATCATCCTTCATTGTATCTATATATTTAGTTTGCCAAAAAAGTGTTAATTCTTCAGATTTAACTTACTGCATAATTCACTGAGCGTCGCATGGAGAAGTGCAATTTAAGTCAAGTATCACATGTAAATATACATCGTTCGCTTTTTGGAAGGGAAATTTGGCGTTTGACACTGAAAATTTAACACGTATAATGAACTAATACTAATTGAAAGTGCCAGCTAAGTGTTATAAATAGTATTAAAAATCGTTTGGCTGGCACGATTAGCCACTTTAGGTCTAACAGTGTTACAGCTTCGCAGCCGTGGTGAAATGACGTTTTATTTATGAACTGGCCACTGGCACAGTGATACGTTTTATGTCTCAATATAAACTAAAAGACGTCGCCGAGGGGATAGGCCAGGGTATTTTCCAGAGGCTCCGACGCCTCGAAGGGACAACCGCCTACCCGTTATGAAACGGTAAGGTAGTAAAATAGTTTAAAACAGTGTCACAGCTTCACAGCTATCGAAAAACGGCCTTCTAACTATAAGCTGGACACTGACAAACTGAAACGTTTAGAGACTTGGTATAAACCAAGTGGAAGCTATAATCTCTAGGATTAACCTTTTTGTTTTCCAAATATACAAGATCCAGGTGCGACACACACAGACACACACAGACAGGACCTCCTCAACCCACCTCCAAAGCCAAAATTGAAAATTCTCGTTCCACTCGCTCGCTTACTCGAATTCAATTACAAAGTTTCTGGCAAAGACTAAAGCTGAAGAAGCAAACATAACTAAAATAGGAATTAACATGAAGAGCCAATAAGGACTTCCAAGTTGTTTCAAAATGAAAGGAGCCCTACTAACCAAGAGCAAAAGCGCTCGGTTATTAAAAGTAAGGGCGATGCATCCTCCACACCCCCATTTTGCGAAACAGCTAAGAAAATTCATAACAGTCTAGATAATAACAAGTACCGTACATTCTTTAAAATATTAAACCATATTGGTTAGTCCATAAAAAGTGATGATAGTCGAGTGGTTTTGATTATAAATCAGACAGACAGATATGGACTTAGGAATTGGATGCCAGTATAAAAGAACAACTTATACATTGTAAAGACTGCTCAAATAATTCATGGTGAAAAAACTAATTATATGATCTAGTACAAGTTTTTTTACAACTAACTTACTGTGGGATGTTCTAGTTAAACCGTGATCCCAAACTGTACTTTTCGGTTGTTTGAAATAATTTGTTGCAATCTGGTGTTGTCCTTTTTACACCCTGCTTTGGGTGTACCAAAAATTTAAAACCCTTCCTCAGCGCCCAACGTTTCCCGTTCAACTACACTTTCACTGGTTGCACGTCTAAGAAAAAACAATCCGCTCTGCTTTATTATGTCAGCTGATTAAACTGCAATAATTTTTTACAATATGTATAGCCTTTTAAACAGTGTTTCGGTTCCACCACGACTTTAAAACCATAACTCAACGCCCAACGTTTTTCGCTCAACCACGCTTTTACTCTATACACTTCTAAGCGGATAACCGTATGCTACATTATCTATGCTCATTTGTTGTCACAGCCGTCAGGCTGTGACATTGTGTTTGATCATTTTCAGACCCTTCATCATGAGTCATACCATATAGAAGAATTTTAATGTTTCCGCATACTCTCTATTCTTCGTAATTGAGTCAAGCATATTACTTTTTTGTAAGTCAATTTTTAGACTCGGAAGTTGTTGTCGAATCGTCCTTCAAAAACGGCGACCGACATACTATGTAAGAGTACAGGTAAATTTCACTACACCATTCGGCGCGTGAACTTTCATAGCAAATTATATCTTAAGATTAAAAACAAGCTAAGGCAACACTTTGGACATTACAACAGTTTCAACAAAAACAAACATCAGTAAACCTACAATCGAATGACTGGACGATTGAGCCATGGCTTAGTGGAGCGGACATATAAGCTAGACACCCAAGTGTTTTAAGCGTGTTTATTGAACAGTCTTAGATCTGGATTAGGATTAGATCTCGATCTGGATTAGAGAAATAGTATAATTTTAGCGTCAGCAGGAGCCAATACTCCTTGTTCTTAAGCTCAGCTATATTTCGTGTCTTTTTCTTATACGAAGTTTATATCGTCGGGTTGTCTTGTATAGCGCTGTGGTTAAGAGCTCGAAACTGATCTCTCTTTCGAAAGACATTTGTTTTTTTTTTAATTTTATTAGTTTTATGAATTTACATTGCTTTAATCCAAGGTAACCTAAAAACAATGATCCTTACAACCTGAAATTTTCACTCATTCCCACTATTTACCTAAATGTTGCAAAATTCTACCGTGTTGTTTTATTTTAGAAAGCCCAGTCTCATTTTAATTTTATTTTATTTTTATTCTATCTTATTCTATTCAAATTTTTAATTTTATTTTATTCTCTCCATAGGCACAAGGGGGCCACCAAAAATATTAGCGCCGAACATGGCCGCTGATCTATTTAAAAAATGTACGTAAGCAATACTACCAACAGTATTTACCAGTCCGCACGGTACTCAGCCGCGTAGGGCTTTCCTGGTCGTAGTTCGGGGAGATTTTTCACTAGCGGTTAATTATCGCTTTTTGCAGAACCAGGTAGAAATTGTAACTCATCGTCATCCAGTTGATCACTATCTCCAAATATAATGTCTCTTAGGGCCCCTGAAACAGGTCTGCGTAGGGCCCCTAGACATAAATCCGGCACAGATACTACCTTAGTTTTTCGTGGTTATTACTTACGCTAGAAAGCGCTGGACGTTTAGATTTCTACATCTAGATGAAAATATTAGAACCTAGATGTAAGCTACAATTTACAAAATTTAGGTAAATAGTTTAAATCAATGTAAATTATAGTCTGGAAGATTAATGCTTTGGTTAGCTTAGATTAGACCAATAATAATGTATATTAACTAAAGGAAATAAAAAAATTCAAACCTAAAGGTTCCGAAAATAGAGTTGATCGTGGCTGGCCGGTGCGAACCCATAGTTGTTAATCCCTACGCTGTAGCTACCAGAATTATAGAAGACCGCATGGTGTAGCATTAAATTTTTAAAAGAAAATTCAAAATATACTGAAACTTAGTGGTACGCAATTTTGGAACTGTCCACACTCAAATTAGGTGAGTTCTACTCAGATCCTGGCTTGGCCAACAATATTGCTAAAACCACTCTGGGTTTAGGTGTCTAGGGTTATACCTCCGAAGCCGAGCGGTCCTTTATTCAAGTCCCAGCCTAACCTCATTCTTTTCCGCGTTTATACGTTTATAGGTATACGTACGTTTGTGACTGAATGATTAGCAAAATCGTATTAAATATACCTTTCTTTGAACAACCGCTTTTTGGGTGACCGTTGCTCACATGAGAGTCATTAGACAAAGGCCTGGAATATTAGAACCGCAACCTGCTGTGGCTCATTTCTTATAAATTTTAATACAGTCATTCATAATACAAAGCATGTGGTAGATCTAACTTTATTTTTGACTAGTCATAAATTTGCTCATTGAACGTAGCATTGATTCTCACGAAGCTTATAAGCTTATCATGAATAAAAACCTATAAAACTAAATAAATCAAGAATAAATATGATAAAGTTATCTTCTTAATAAAAACTGGCGGGGAATGACTAAAACTAAAATTGACAGCGATTGAACAGCGGTTGAGGTCGTTCTATAACCACAAATAGGGAACAATAAGCAACGGAAGACGAAAAGCATTATTTTTTGTGATTCATATACATTTATATTTTATGACCACTCAGCTTACCCTACGTGGTGCCAAATATTAATTCGCAAAAAATATTTCATCGTGCAGTTTATGAACTGAAAGATGGACGAGTCCTCACATTCCCTCGAGGTGTAAGGCCACGCGTAACATGGTCTTTTTAACAGGCTGTGTATAATAAAAATGTGAATAGTTGCAAACAAGTATCTTATTGCTTAACACTTTACTTCCTGAATTAATTTACATTTCGAGTGTCGATGAAAAACTGTTGGTCGCCTCGAGGTATCGAATCCCGAACGTTCGGGTGGAAGTCATGTTTACTTATCGTTGAACTATGTCGGAGCAGTTCCTCGGATCCTTAAGGCTACTCCCAAAGCGAGCGAACAACAACACGTGTGCAATCATACAGTATTGGTCGAATTTAGTTTGTACGGCACACTTAAGCGTAATTTGTTGTTGTTAAACAACTGTAGAAATTAAATACTTAAGTGTGTATTAAGCAAAATTAATTACTTAGCTAAACAAAGGAATACACCTATTAGAAACAGTAGATTCGCCGTGGATTTAATAGATGATATGATTAATCAAAAGAAGGTGACTGGATCCGTAAGAAGGTTTGATGCTTATAAAGCACCGGGTCCGGATATGATTTATCGGATTCTGCTGCAAATTTGCATTGAACAGATAGTGGATATTTCGGTAACTATTTATAGATCGTGTCTCCGACTAGGCTACATGCCTCAGTCTTAGAGACAAAGCAAAATGACTTTTGTTCCGAAACCAGGCAAAGACAATTATACTGACTGTAAGTCGTATCCTAACATAAGCCTTTCGTCGTTTCTGTTGAAAGCATTGGAAAAGATTCTAAACAGTTATATTAGAGATGATGTTTTAAAGGGGGTTCCCCTAAATGAAAATCAACATGCCTACAGACCAGGCAAAAGTACAATTTCGGCTCATCAATTTACGGCATCTTGGACTGAACGTCAAATGGAAATTGGCAAATACTCAGTTGCAGCGTTTCTGGACATATATGGTACCTTCGACTGTACTAGGGTTTCTTTTATCCTTGACAGTCTAGAGAATCGGTCAATTGCAATGTGTGTCAAGTATTGGCTATCAGAATTGGTTTGAACGAGAAGTATAATAGCTGAATTGGGGGTGACTAGATGCACTGTAAAGCTTCCCGAGGATTTCCCCAAGGAGGCGTGCTATCTCCACCTCTGTGGAGCTTGGTGATTGATGAACTCTTGCAAATCATCAACAGTAACAGGGTTATATGTGTGGGGTACTCTGATGATTTGGCAGTAATGGGGTCTTCAACCTCTCTACAAGCAGTTTGTAATACACTCGAGAATGCCGTAAATAGGATATTTCAATGGTATGAGAGTAGAGGACTAGCTGTGAATGCAGCCAACAGTAAAAGTGTCAATCTCACAAGGAAAAAAAGTATAATTGTGTACAGGCAGTTGATGATTGGTGGTACGGCTGTACCGCTTTCGAATGAAGTTAAATATTTGGGTCTAATATTTGACAACAAACTAAGCTGTAAGCCAAACTTGATTGAAAAGTGTAATAAAGCCATCAGGCTTTTGTTCTCACATAAAAGGTTTGCAGGCTGTAGTTGGGGCGTGAAACCAGGTATAACAAATTCTTTGCATCAGGCTGTGGTTATGGCGTCACTGGTGTATGGCGTGGTTTGCTGGTGGCACAGATTACATATGCTGTCATATACCGGCTTTATTAAAAAGGTTCAAAGATTAGCCTGTTGCAAGATTACGGGTGCTTTTAAAACGACTGCTTGATGGAATGCAAGTGGTGTTGAATATCATACCCATTGATGTACTGTCCAGAGAATTAGCGTTGAAGGTATACCACAGACTCAAATGTATGGGTCTCTGGAGTGATTATGTGATTAAAGGACGTGGACAACCGACGATAGCGGAGGAAGAAGTCAAATATGGTCCCTTCTGAGCATGTATTCAGATAGTGTTGTAGCAACAAGGGATAACCAATTCTGGTTTTATGAGGACTTTAGCGTTGACTCTGTGGAAAGTACTGAAATAGTATGTTACACGGACGGATCGGCTATCAACATGGGCAATGAAAGGATTTGTGGTGGGGGTGCCTTTATTCCAAATAAAGTATCACTATTCCCACTTGGTGGACATGCAATTGTTTTTCAGGCAGAGGTTACTGCTATATGCAGCAGATGCGCAGAAATTCTAGAAGAAAAGAAATTAGGAACAGAAGTATCGCTATTTTTAGCGATAGTCAAGCTGAACTTAAAGCATTAGATAATTCCCTAATCAGATCTTGGTGCGTGTTAGAATGCATAAAGCACCATAATAGAGTTGGTAAAAGGAAAAGCTTGAAACTAAGTTGGATTAAAGGACATTCTGGATTGTTTTTGAATGAAATGGCTGATAGGCTGGCTAAGAAGGAATCGGACACTGCGTTTGTGGGTCCCGAACCTTGTATTACTATAAGTAATATAATTGTTAAGACTTTCTTAAAAGACTGTTCATATAAGGGCCATCAGTCGAAGTGACGCGATGGAAGCAACTGCTTGCAGACTAGATATTTCTGTAAAGAAATTGATAAAAGGAAATCCATGTTTTTATGGAAATTGAATAAAGACAGAATGAGAATCGCCATGCAATTTCTTACTGGACACTGCAATTTTATGAAACATTTGAAAAATTTGAAGATTGAAGATAATGATAAGTGTAGAAGGTGTAGTAATTATTTGGATACTGCAAAATCCTTGACTTTTGAATGCAGCAAATTAAGAGATTTAAGATTTAAATTCTTTGGGTATGGAATTTTGGATAGCTCCGAAGGCCATCAATTAAAATTGACCCAATTAATAGGTTTCTGGAATAGGATAAGATTTTAGATTTTTCAAACAGATTTGGGGTGCCGGAAAGGACCTAGGGGCCAACCAGATTACATTACCCCCTCTTGATGTCATTCATTCATTCATTCATTAGCTACAGTTTGGAAAATTTACATCGCATGACACGTAATTGACGAAATTTTATATCAACGTTTAGAAATCACGAACTCATCAGTAAATATTACTAAAAAAATTTACATAGGATAAAATTTAAGGCTTTACATAGAATAATAAATTTAAGACTACACATATCTGGTGGATGTTTCTACTATTGTCGAATGTTGTTGAAGCAACCATTGTTTAAGTGCAGGCTAATGAAAATTTCACTATTACGAACTATAAACTGCTAATCGCTCAGCCCGCTCCGCTCAAATTTACACGAGTGCATACAAGATCACGCGGCGCTGATAATGTTTGGTCTAGTCATTGTACCGAGGTACTATCTTTTAACTGTATAAATAATAAAAACAAATTCTTATTTTAAGACCACAAGTTTTACTGTAATCGGATTGTAAGTTTTGGAACCCGTAGCAAGTTTCGTTCATGTTTTTACAGGTCAAGCTAACCAGAGCTAGTACCTGATTAAATCTTAATAATATGCACATAGTTATGATACAAAGTTTTGGCTTAATAAGATATTTTAAATAATGAGTTTTAGGGTCGCAGCCATATGGCTGAGGCTTTGTTTTCTGTTTGGTATGACTGTTCATTGAACCTTGATTCGTACAAGCAAAACTGTGTAACATACTAGAACAACGTTCTAACATATGTTCATGTGAATCCAACATCGTAGCCAGACCGCAACAGCCCACCAACACTAACAGGCAACAAAACCACACGAAACACACACAAACATCATGGTATAACTTTATTCTCGGACATTGTCGCCTGGGCCGCCGGCAACAGCCAGGAAAAAGAACGGGGGGAAAAAGAAATTAAATTACTTCGCCATCCGAACCACCACCACAGCGGAACAAAAACAACCTACAACAAGCAAGGAAGGACCTAGCATCCGCCCAACAAAATCAATGCCACTCCAACACCCCAGCCTTAAATGGCTTTCCACCTGCAGCCACCCGGTAGCACGTGTGGCGGATCGAGTTATGTTTTTGCACCCAGCTCTCAAAGCGTGGTTCTTACGATTTTGAAGAAATTTTGTGTAGTCTTCAAGAAATGAAAACTTTTAGATATGAACTTTTAAAAAGAACATATTATGAAGAGTTTTTTCTTTTTACGAAATGTCATGTTTAAAAAACGCAGCGATGTTTTTGACGGTTAGAGGCTTTTTAAAAATAGTTGTGCTCGAGCTTTGCTAGTTCTTGATTCTTTCGTTGTGCACGAAAACATTTTATTTTTGCTCTTCCAGCAAATTACTGCTGTAGAAAGGTTATATTAACGCATACACGTAGCGGCAATTATTCGTCATACATCAGTGGTAAAGAACCCTTAGTTCGGAGCGTTACATTGGTGACCACGATGGGACTGTTTTAATCCCGAAAACAAGCAACTCTTGCTTGGACCAACAAGCATATTTTGCTTGGAAGAATAGGTTTCGAGTGCGGTCACGATCGTATTCTTGAGTACAGGACGGTTGAAACAAGCATTTTTGCTTGGAATAACAAGCATATTTTGCTTGGAATAGAGTTCGATTAGCACAAGCGCATCATTCTGCAAAATAAGCAACCTCCGTCTGTTAAAACTTAAAATAAGCATACCTTGCTTGTACTTAGCGCAAATACGCGGAAATAATTTTAACCTTACGAGTCCTTTTGACCTCGATCCGAAAGCTTTTAAAGCCGCGTATTCTATTTTCGCAGTGAATTCGCGTAAACTCAAGGCACAGTACACCACTTTGAAAGCAGATTATTTTTTTAAACATTCGGACGCTCAAACCAACAATATTAAGGGCTCAAATCCAACGGGACGGCGCACAAGCATTAGCGGGCCGTCAGACCGTGAGAAGCGATCAAATCAAAGAACGGTCGATTCGATTGATACAAATTTGGCTTCGTTTGAACACAGCATTTCGCAGCAGTTGAAACAAATTACCGGAGCTCTGAGTGACCAGCATATTTCGATAGGCGAAATTTTGTCAGCAACCCAAACTACACAACAAAAAGGAACATCGAACTTTGACTGGAAGGATTTGGAACTTTTAGAAAATAAATTAACGGCAGTTATAAAGCGTGAATTAGCAGTTATGCCTGGAGATCACACAGGTTATGCTGGTCGTGGACCGAATCTCGCCATTAAGTCGTTTAGTGGCGAGCGTGGCGAAGATTTTCTCAGTTGGCTGAACAATGAATTTGAGATAAAATTTCGCGCGAATTGCTGGCCCGAGGCAAACAAGTCCTATCTTCTGGGCGCCCATCTAGTCGGTCACGCACAGTTTGCATTTAACTCTCTGGATAGTGCTACAAAGTCCGACTACCAGCGAGCTGTTTCGTCGCTGAGCTCGGCCCTTCTCACAGACGATCGGAAACGTTATTTGGGTGAATGCTATACAGCTCGACAACAGGAACCGCTGGAAACTGTTAGCCAGTATGCGCAGGCCCTAACAGAACTAGCGCGGTCTGCGTTGAGCTACATGACTGTGGAAACCGAGAAAGAGACTAATTTACGAAACCAGTTTATTGCTGGCCTGCGGCCCGAACTACGCGAAGAAGTTAAACTAATGGGGCCCAAGACAATGCCAGAAGCTCTTATAGCGGCAGAGCGCGTAGAAACCAAATTAAATGCACAGCCACAGATAGCGAAAAGTCTTGAGGAAGTCGCAAAGCGTCTAGAGAGGATTGAAAAATCTAGCATCCCAGATGTATCGATGATTCATAGCGATCGATCCGCGAGCGATTCAATTACTCCCAGATGGGCACTTGAGTTAACCAGCAGAATTGCTGAGTTGGAACGAGGCGCACATGGTGAGAAGAGACGTCTAGGAGTCGTGCAAAGTAACAACGAGGCATACGCGCCTCCGTGGGCTGATGAGCTCATACGCAGGATCGAGCGATTAGAACAGACCACACGTCGCGAACCTGTTATGCGTATGACGCCAGATACAAATATAGCACGAAGCCAGAGAACAATGTTCAGCCCGCAGCGATTCAACCCTAGCAATAAGCCGATTTGTCAAAGATGTGGTAAAACAGGGCATGTGGCAATCAATTGCAGGTTAGGAAACATGCAGCCTTATTGCGAATACCACGGCACTTGCGGTCATGGCACGGGGGAATGTCGAGCACAGCGCGCGCAGCAAAACTCCACACGTTCTACAATTCGCCACAGTCCAGGATCGCAGACATCAGTCCCAAATGCACCACAAGCCGTACAGTTCTCTGCAAACTATGTTGGAGTGCCTGCGTTAGGCGCAGAGGTTAAAATAGATCAGGATGAGCAAGAATATCCGATACCACAAACAAACAAATTTACCTCCTTCGTAGGTACAATTTTGGCCGCTGATGATTTCGATGGTGAACACGAAAAGGATTCGGTTATTCGCCAAAAGCAACAAAGACCAGAACCAGCTAGTAATTGGACGGAAACAAGCCAAATTAGCATATTTTCTACACGAATAGTAAAGGTGTTTCGTAGTATACAGATACGAAATGTGTGTCGGTACATAATAAGCGTGCTATTTTATGGTTCGATGTTGACAATCGTTGCTGCAAAAGTTGATATCGCAATGCCTAACCCATTGATTTGCGATTTCAAAACGCAGCAGGTGTGGCAATTCCCATCATTGCTGCCGTGCAAGTTACCCAGCACACGGCATACCGCTTTGCCGTTAGGTGCCCAGCTGAAAATGTATAAACGAAATATTTTGCAATACACCAGTCAGGCTTGGCTGTGTCAAAAAACGACAGCTAAGGTAGAAACCTTCACATATTTTTTCGCAGATGAGAATTTGAAGCGCACTGAATCTGGGTCGTTGTCCGTTGATAGTTCGGAATGCCAACAAATGTTGCAATTTCACAACTGCGATGCGGGTAAACTGCATTTCGATGGCGAAATTTGGCGAACGAACAATGAATTAAATTGGGAATACCCAGGTGGCGGTATTCACTGCTGTAAGTGGAAAAGTTTTACAGCAATAAATTGTTACCTGACGACGGCCAAAGTGTACAAAAGGCACGGTCAAAGTGCCATGGAATCAACAGCAGGAGATGTTTCGCACTGCGATTACATGAGCGGCGAATGTAGTCTTAAGGATGGCAAATTCCTGGTTTGGAAACCAAACAAGACGGAGCAATGCGAGCTTATTCCATGGCAAACTCTAGACGGCCATTTGCGCGATGCCGAATTTGTTTCTCAGGACGGAACCATGGCATTGACGTTCGCGGATAATACGAAAGCATGGAACTGCGAAAAAGAACAAGTTAACATAAGCGACCAAGGCATTGCTTTCAAAATTTTGAGAGTAGACACGAAACCACACGTACGAAGGAATCAGAAATTTTTGAACTTGGTTCAAAGCGCAGAGCGACATAAAAGATCGATTCCAGATCCAGAGGTGGCATTAGTATCGGCTGATCAGTTAGCAGCGGGTTTACAAGCGTTAGAAATACACACAAGAGAAGCAACAACTTTTTCGTTTAATCATGCTGTAGCAACAACGTGCAATACAATGCATAACTTTGAACGGATACTTCGCACACAAGTAAGAAGTAACCCTGTGCTGTCGATGCGGGTGTTACTGAATGCGACGGCCATTTATGCTCAATCAGGCGGATCAGTTGTGATTGTTTCACCATGTATTGAACTAGAGAAGTCACAATTTCGGTTTCTCCCAGCGAACCAGTCTTGTTCCAACCGAATTCCGTTGACGTTTCACACAGGAAATGGCAGTAACACAGGTTACATGGATCCAGTCACTAATGTTGTATATACAGATTCAGGTGTCGTGTCGTTGAATTGCCAGCCCCCGGCGAATACACTGATACAGCTGCAACATAAGATATATTGGTATGAGCCTACAGGACAGCTGAAAGAAGTTCCAGCCACTAGGATGTTACCACCAATGCATGTCCAGTCTACTGTTAGCGGTATATTGTCCGACGTAATATTCCATCCCGTTGTCATGTATCGTTTGCAAGAGTTTAACACGCATATTCCGTTAAATGATGTAATGCGAACGTATGAACACCAGCGACGGGTTCTTCAATATATGGGCATGCAATTAAATGACGAATCGGTCAGAGATGCTGCGAAACGCACAGCAAGTGGAATTGTAGAGTCAGGGTTGTTTGGTTTTCTGCGTGGTTTTGGATTTAATCCAACACAGATCTGGGTCTTTGGATGCTGCTTGTATGTTTCGTGTAGAATCGTGGGCGATCTGCTTCGATATAGAGCCGCTGTTAGGACTCTCTTAAATCAGATACGAACGACCAGTACCAGCCAAGTGCTTCAGCCCATCGTCAACATCCAACAAGAATCTGGGAACATGGAAAGTTTCCAAGATATACCAACGCCATCAGAACGACCCGTAAGTAGCGACGAGATACATGTGCGAAGGGAGGCATCAAGCGCAGGGCCCAGGGAGTACGCTCCGTATAATCTTTGTCATTTGGAAGTCAACAAAAAGGACGGTACTTTGGATGTATCAGTAGAAGGGCATACCTTGAAAGCCTTGATTGATACCGGAGCGGAAATCTCATTGATTTCATTAAACACAGCAAAGAAACTATGTGCCAGAGCAAAGGAAGACTCTGTGTCGAGGGCAAATTGCAGACGAGCCGTGCGGTCCGCGTCAGGTCATATGATGAAAATCGAGGGTAATTTGCAATTATCTATAAAACTAGGCCATGTAATTTTCGCCGGCCCGTTGGCCATAACAAGCACATTACCATGCGACGTGTTGCTTGGCCGTGATTTACTTGCAAAGCTGGGAAAATTCACAATAAATTACCAACTCGGCACGTTTGAGGTGGAGGGAGAGAGATTGCCAATGAATAGCAAAACGCCTAAGGATGGCTTTAATAGTAGCAGTGTATTCCTGCTTAAAACTGTGACAGTTCCACCGCGCACTGAATGTGTGTTAGCAGCTAAAACCGAGTCATGCGATTCCAATGCTAAGCTGTTTGAGCCCAGTAATAAACCAGTTGGTAACAGCTGTGTGTTTTTGGCTTCGCTGATTGTGGAGCCCACTTCGAAAGGAACTTTTCCAGTGAGATTGCTGAATCCGACGTTAGCGCCGGTAACGATATATGAAAATACCACCGTTGGGAAGGTGACCCCATTGACTGAACAGCAAATTAAACATGTTGACAGACAGCATTGGTCCACCGATATTGCCAAAGGATCTACAAAAGCAAGCAATTTGCAGAGTCAGAAATTCGCGGATTTGGATCTTACTAGTTCCAGCTTAGACGAACCAAGAAGAAGCGAGCTCAGACAACTTTTACAGGAGTTCGGGGATATTTTCGCAAAAGGAGATAGTGACCTAGGAACAACGCATCTCGTGACACATAAGATCGAAACTACGGACGCTAAACCAATTAAGCAGCTACCATACCGAACTGCTTTTTCGCAAAGGCAGATAATAGCAGATAAAGTCCAAGAGATGCTGAAAGGCGATGTGATTGAGCCGTCATGCAGCGAATGGTCGTCACCGATAGTTTTAGTCAAAAAGAAAGATGGATCATGGAGATTTTGCGTTGACTATCGCAAACTAAATGCGGTAACGAGAAAGGATAATTACCCGATGAAACGGATGGACGACATAATAGGGTCGTTAGGAAAGGCTAAATACTTTTGCACACTGGATCTTCAAAGCGGCTATCATCAAATACCGGTAGATCAAGAAAGCAAATCGAAAACAGCTTTTACGACGTATGAAGGCCTCTATCAGTTTACAAAGATGCCATTTGGTCTTTCCAACGCTCCAGCGACTTTCCAACGGTTAATGGAAGCGGTGCTTGCAGGGCTTGACTGGAAGGTCTGCATGGTGTACTTAGATGATATACTTGTGTTCGCTCCCAGTCAGGACGAGCTCTTGAAGCGGCTGCGTATGGTTTTTGAACGACTACGCTCGGCGGGTTTGAAGCTCAAATTAAAGAAGTGTGATTTTGGGCGCAGTACAGTAGCATTCTTAGGTCATATTATATCATCAGAAGGTCTTTTTCCACAATGCAGTAAGGTCGAAAAGATAGTGTCTTGGCCAACGCCTACAACTGCAAAACAGGTTCAGTCATTTATGGGGCTGGCTGGGTACTATCGACAATTCATCTGGTGTTTTGCGAAAATAGCAGCGCCCCTGCACGCACTGTATAAGAAGAAAACAAAATTTGTTTGGGACGCACGCTGCCAATCTGCTTTTGATCTATTAAAAGCTCGGTTAAGTGCACCGCCAGTTCTAGCTTTTCCAGATTTTTTGCTGCCGTTCGTAGTACAAACCGATGCTAGTGACGAAGCCATCGGTGCAGTATTAAGCCAGATAAGTAGCGATAACAAGGAACATCCGATAACGTATGCCAGCCGTGTCCTTAGCAAGGCTGAGAAAAGATATGCAGCAGTGGAGAAAGAAACTTTGGCAGTCGTTTGGGCAGTACGACACTTTCGCCCTTACTTGTACGGCAAGAAGTTTTTTGTGGTCACAGATCACCAGCCGTTGCGATGGCTGTTGAGTGTTAAAGATCCGCACGGTAGATTATGTCGTTGGAGCCTGCTATTACAGCAGTACGATATGCAAATACTTCATCGGCCAGGCAAGCACAACTCCAATGCAGATGCGCTGTCGAGACGTCCGCCTGAGTCAGAGAATATTTTGAAGTCAAGTGAGCCCTGTCAAACCTGCAATCGGCTCTTTGAAGGTCTTTGCAGTGAGGTAACAGATGTTATGACGACTGCTCTAATCCCGTTGGAAAATCCTGCTGCAGGCAGTGATATACGTAGCATCCAATTACAAGATCCTGTTGCAAGTGCAATAATCAAGGCACTAGAAGATAAGGATATTGACCGTTTGCCGGACACCATTCGACGAACAGCAAATATGTGTTATATTTGTAATGGACAACTTTGGGTGCAGTTGCCAGATGATAGCGGACGCTCACCAAGTCGGCTCTATGTTCCTAGTCAACTAAGGGAGCAGGTGATGAACGCAGCACATGATCATCTTTTTGGCGGGCACCTTGGAATACGAAAGACGCTTGGTAAAGTAGCGTCACGTTATTATTGGCCCAGCATACGTCGAGATGTAGTTCAGTGGTGCAAACAGTGCCAGGCTTGTGCTTCTAGAAAGAACCCGAGAGTTAAGAATATACCAGAGTTACAGCCAATACCGCCTGTAGAGCCATGGTTTCGCGTATCGTCCGACATCGTTGGACCGTTACCACGTACCGCTCGAGGAAATAAATACATAGTAGTATTTACTGATGCTTTCACCAAATGGGTCGAGTTGTGTGCTATGCCGGATATGAAAGCTGCTAGGGTAGCAAGGTTGTTGGTAGAGCGCGTAGTTTGCAGATTCGGCGTTCCACATGAACTGCTGACGGACCAGGGTCCCAATTACACTTCAGAACTCATCAGGACGGTCTGCTTTCTTTTAGGAATACACAAACTGCAAACGACTGCTTATCATCCAGCAGGCAATGGTCAGGTCGAACGTTTCAACAGAACCATGGAGAATATGCTAAGCATGTATGTCTCACCATCGCAGACAGACTGGGACTCATATTTACCGTACTTAGCTTTAGCATATTGTTGCAGTGTGCACGAATCTACAGCGGAAACTCCATTTTTTCTAAATTTTGGGAGGGATCCTGCTCTTCCGCTCGATATCGCAGTTAGAAAAGCTTCACTGCAGGCACAAACCACGGATGATTATTGTTTTGAGTTAGCCGAGAAACTATCGAAAGCATGGGCCGGTGCTAATGAAGCCATATCAAAAGCTCAAATTAAGCAAAAATCATATCACGATAAATTCTCGCGGACCTTGCCATTGTTAGCTGGTGACTTAGTGTACGTGTACACGCCTCAAGTTCCGGTGGGAAAAACACGTAAACTCGCCCGGCTGTGGCGAGGTCCCTACCGCGTCGTTCGCATGTCAGAAGATGGAACTGGTGCTGAAGTAGTGCCACATGTGCGGGGTTCGAAAGCAAAAGCAAAGAGGGTCAATGTGCGTCGCCTTAAGTTAGCCCCGCGAGAGTTAGGTTTGAACAGTAGTCAGTTGAGAGGTGCGTCGGTTACTTTTACAGAAAGCCCTGGCGAGGCTCATCAATCCATAACGCCTAACCGTAGTTCTAGCCAGTTGAGCAATCATCACCTTCAGGAGGATATAGCTATAGATGATCCCCATGGGCATACAGCGGTGCAGCGATATAACTTAAGGTCAACGAAAAGGATGGTGGAGAAACAATGTAATAGTCTATGTACGTTACCTGTGTTTTTAGCTACTAAGTTGGGCACTTATATGCCACGCAGTATTCATACTAATTACGGTGGTGGATCTAATACGACATCAGCAACTTGTATTACTAAAAGTAACGACTTGAATTTAATAATGCCGAATGTTACGGACCAACCCGCTTCAACTCCATGTAATAATGGCAATATTTATATTCCTTCGTCTGACGAATTAGTCATTGACGAGGGAGATCTTGGATTACTGGATGACGACCTTCCGGAGCATCGAAAAGATAGTTCCAATTCAGAATTGGCCCTGGCTACGGAAATAAAGCCCAGTTCATCTCGACGGAAAAAACAGAAAAAGGAAAAGAAAGGTAAAACGGAAACGACGATCAAGAAACGGACAGTGATGAAGCGGAAGTCATGCAAGAAGACTGCTAAAGTGGCAAAAGTTGAGACCCGCCAAGCAGCAAAGACTAATTGCGGGATTAAGTCGAACACAGCAGTAAAAGCAATGGAATGTACAAAGAAGCCTGCAGGCAATTTTCTGCAGAGAAATGACGAATCCTGCAGAGGCTTGAATAGCGAGGATCGACCGCGAACACAATGTAGCACAGCAACAAGTAAACCGGCATGGAATTTCAAAATTCCGCGCATTTCACAACGCAATGAGGTAAAGCAAGATAGTGGTGATCGGACGGCTGTATTGTCTGAACCACCTGCTTTTAATAGCAGAGACAATCGCTGGTACAATAATGCTATTCGGTCAACTTTAGACGGTAGCATGTATGACGAGTGGCGCCAGCATTATCGTGCTGGGGTAGTTGACGCCTGGGATCGATATCACAAGGCTAAGCATGTTCATGTTCAGAGTGTAGACGTGCAAAAACTTGCTACTGTAAAGCAAGGGCCAAAGCCCCGAACTAAACGTGGCGTTAACTCTACAAGACGTCATAATATCAAGCGTCTCACGCGTATGGTATTGGATCACCGTCGTGCTGGCAGAGCATTGCCTGCCTGGCTAGTTAAGTTTTGGCGCGAGAATCAAAACGATGGTTCCTGCATGCTTGCAGTTGATTCCTACAACAATCAAGTGAAACGCAAGTTGGACGAATGGCCTCGTGATGGTGAATCTTCTCATGAAGTTTATACTCCGAATAATCAGCATCACAATGTTCTCGAATATCGTTGTCGTGCGGAAAAGCGTGGTCAAAATTATTTGGCGAGATCTGAATTCAACTAGACGATTATTTCTGGCTATGTTGTCGTTGTTCTATTCATTGTATATGGGATTATATCGCTGGGAACATTTATCGCTGGGAACATTATATTGGTGTATATCGTTATTAATTTCCGTATTTTCTACCGTATATGGATGTCTTCATTTTCGGTCGTTGCAACATTACATGAATTGCGGGACACAATTCTCGATCGAAGGGAGCAATGTGGCGGATCGAGTTATGTTTTTGCACCCAGCTCTCAAAGCGTGGTTCTTACGATTTTGAAGAAATTTTGTGTAGTCTTCAAGAAATGAAAACTTTTAGATATGAACTTTTAAAAAGAACATATTATGAAGAGTTTTTTCTTTTTACGAAATGTCATGTTTAAAAAACGCAGCGATGTTTTTGACGGTTAGAGGCTTTTTAAAAATAGTTGTGCTCGAGCTTTGCTAGTTCTTGATTCTTTCGTTGTGCACGAAAACATTTTATTTTTGCTCTTCCAGCAAATTACTGCTGTAGAAAAGTTATATTAACTCATACACGTAGCGGCAATTATTCGTCATACATCAGTGGTAAAGAACCCTAATGGGGGATTTTGGAAAATAAAAAAAGAAAATAAAAAAAATTAAAATATACTTTTAAGGGCTTCCTAAAACCCAACGGAGGCTGGTCCTCCGTCCCTAATCTGCATTTCTGTCCAAGCTCAAACACGGCATGAGCATTGGACGTTCCACTAAACTATAAATTTGTAAATCAAAACAACAAGCCATGAAGTAAGTCCCTATGTCAGTGATATGCAAGTTTAAGGAAATTTTACCGTGGTCGACTCAGGAATATTCGAGAGCCCTAACTCAAAACAGCAGATCATGTAAAACTTGGACGAGAGGCGTCCAATTTGCTGTGCCTTACCTAAGACCACGGGGAATCAGACTGACTTCGACTCGGCTGACTGGTCTTCCTCCTGCTCGGTACCTACGTACCAGGGTATAACCGGAAACAAAATTTACCGGAACCGGAACCAGCAACCGGAACCGTCCATTTAAACCGGATCCGGAACCGGAACCGGAACCTGGTCTTCGAAATTTATATATAGTAAAACAGATGATGGAAGAAATGAAGGTATAGTGGATTTAAAATGCATTAAAAATAACTTTTGCATTAAACTTAATGTATTGCGACGGTATTATTGCCTTTATGAAACTTTAAAGAGACTGAGGAAGCTAATAATGTTTATTTTTCGATCAAATATATCGGTTTTTGGACATTCAGAGCAAAAATGTCTTCAACTATACACCATTGCATGTACTGCGTCAAATCGAATATGCTTACAAAGCTTGGAGCGTAGAATACACACTTTAGCTCTGTCTCCAGTCGCCTCCCTTTACTACACATACGTTTGTTGTATGTTCTTCTGTAGGAAACTTAAAATTATTGGTTTATATGATTCTAAGAGAAAATAATAGATAGAAGGTAATTTTCTGATCAGTGGTCAGAGACACTGTTTAGGCTAGCGTTGAACAAACAGTGTCCGTCAGTTAGATCATAATGATGATAACTTTCTAATCAGAATGCTATAAATGAGACACACTGTGATGCTGCTCGCACAGTTTCAATAAATACAGTTCATTGCCAAGAAAGCAGTTTCTAGCTGCGTTGCAGATAACGTTATTTTACTTCAAGTTAAACTGATTTACCAAGTTTACAAGCGCACTGGCGGGTGCCTGACGCAATTTATGTTAGCCAAGCATACCCTAAGTACTTCTGCGTAAGCCATACTCTGTTACCGAGTTGGACCGGTTTAATTCAAACGTATCCAACAGACTTCTGGATGTGTAAAATAGCTGCTACAAGCATTGACCTGGCTTTGATTTAACAAACTCCTGCAGGTTATTATGAAAAATTCCTGCTCAAATTATGTGCCCTACTTACGTTTTACACGGCAAATTGGTTAGTTAATCTTTTCTTTTGCTTGGTTGTATTGGAGCTTGATCATTGTATAATATATATTACGTGTGTTTGGATTGCAGGATAAAGCAAAAAACGTGGAAAATTTCAAACAAAATTTTTAAACCGGAATTCCGGTTCCGGTATGGTTTTTGCCCTTTGCCGGAACCGGAACACGATTTTCGCCGGAACCGGAACCGGAACCGGAATTCCGGTTACTCCCTGCTACGTACCCTAAGTCGCCTCGCGCTCTCACCCTGGAACTCGGTCCTGAGTGTTTATTCCAGTTGGGGCTGTGTGTAGCATTTCGTCGGGGAACCGCGGGTTGAGCTCAAAAAGTGTTAAGTCTGTTTATGCGAAGGGGACACGCTACATTCACAGGGTACCTACACAAACGGCCTGTTACAATTCACTCAACAGGGAAACTAAACCCCTGCAAACGCCGATCATTTCTCACACTTACAGATGTCGATCCTCGGGGCAGCACCAGCTGAACCCCCTTCGCGAGATGTATACCTGCGCGGAAATCCTTCACGACCGATCCAGCGGACAAAGCGAAAAACGAAAAAAGAAAGCCACCGAGCAGTTGAAAACACAGGATAATTAACACTAACAGTCACGCGTCGGAGGCGGTCAGTAAAGTCGACCGAACTCCGCGCTGCCGAAATCAAACTGATTTCAAGTTTTCAGAAACAACAACAACAACGACGACAAAGAAGAAAACTGACCAGAAACGTCGGTTAGAGAGAGAAAACGAGGACAAAAGAAACAGGACACCGAGGACACGAGGCGGGTGTGGGAAGGGTAGCGGGACAAGGGTAATCCGGGAAGATTTTCGAGGGGCTGGGGCCAAATTCGGTCCCAGGACGGAAAACGGGGTCGATTGATACCAAACACGATGTGGGAAGACGTAAAAGCGGGTCGGAACCCACTTATGGATTCCTCTATGTATTAGTATGGGGGGCTTTAGCGGGCTCTCCTGCGTTAACGGTTGGGCGGAGCGGCGCCCGCCAGGTATCGTTGGACTCACCGTCCAACGGCGATTTAAATGAGGGGTGATATCGCTGCTGGGGCGGCAGGAGTAAAAACGGTACTAAAATCGGTGCGATTAGAGAGAGTCGCGGTCAAGGTGGGGGCGCGTTTGTTGGTCGTATGGGTTAACGGGGCGGCGGATCGAGGCCCGCCGGGTATTTTTAGAGATGTCTCATCGAGACAAATCTGATGAGGGGCGATTCGCCCATTTTAGGGTAGAGCGAAAAATCTCGAATTGTCGTCGCCCATCAGCAGTTGGCAGCAGCTTTCTAAGCATCTTTGCGTGGCTGCAGCGGGTCAGCAGGGGTTCGGGCGGAGGTTCGACGCGTATTGTTGGATTCCACTAGTCGCGATGAACTAAACGAGGGGTCGCATACGCCGGTTCTGACGCGGGGTATGGCGACGGGGATGTCGGGAAGTGGGGTTTTGTATTGGTTGCATGCTGCAATAGGCTGCAGAAACAAGGCGGTTTTGCCTAAAAAGTTGTCCACAGGGCACACACATAAATAGATACGTGTATATATTTTATATATGATATGTCCTAACTACATGGGAAGTGACGGTCCGGGTTCCACGGTGACAATCCTACCTAGCGTAAGAAGCGATTGTCTCAACATATCACAGGCAAAGTTCTGGCGTTGTCCGGAGCGGTTTTGGATGTCCATCCGCGATTCCCAAAATGTTCTGCTAGCCTGCTCCGGTTATTTTCCGGATCAGGGCACCGTAGACGATGGCGGGCCTTCGAATTAACCCGGCATACGTCGTCCCTTAGAATTGCGAAAGCCACCAAAAGGGTGCTTTCCGCTTATTTTCGACTGGTTGTTTTCCGTGACCATTACGTAGTATGTCGCTAAAACCAGGTAAATTTAACATTTTTAATTTCATTCTTAACTAGTGTGTTTTCTTGAACGTGCAGCCAGGGGCCTCCTATTCCCGGACGGTCATAACCGTCAACCCTATAACACATAGAGTCTGCTGATTGGGTTGTCGACCAATTTCCAGTTTCCGTCGGTGCGGGGGTTTCATTTTCAGTATTATAGGTCGGTTGAGGCAGCTCATTTCCTCATAACTTAGTCAGGTTACAACACTCGTCAAAAACCCCCCCCCCCCCCCCCCACAAAAAACCCACCCACAACAAAAACAAAAACCCCAACAAACCCCCCTAACTATAAATACCAGGGTTACCGTAGGAATGCAATTTCCCATGGAACTCGGATGGGATGGGCATGGGAATGCTTTAAATTTCGTGGGCATTCACATGGGATCGTGGGAGTTTTTTGGTCGACAGTGAACTAAGTTCGCTGCATAAGTATCAATCTTACATGCCCTGCATCCCAACCACCATAGTGGACGCGCCCGATAACCAGACAAACCAGCCACGGGCCCCAAAATCTTCTACCTGATACAACATTTCCTCTGGTTCCAGAAGAAATTGGGGTGCCAGATACTCACTATTCTCTGACAAAACGATAGGCCAAATACACACCTTTCTCTGGCTAGTGGTCAGATACACAACAATCTCTGACGTCAGCTAGCCAAGCAAGAAGGCGGCACATTTCAACGAAGGCGGCCAAAGAATTCACAGAATTTATTGTTTAACGACTTTGCTAACGATGTGCACTACTAAACTGCAATCGATCCTTGTTTCAAGTGAGCAAAGTGTTTTACTAACAGTGATATGTATAATAGTGGTTGCACCATGGTTTCAGCACGACAGTAGCGATGATTAATTGAATGCCGAAGCGTTTTTTGCAAGAGTTTGTGTGTATCTTGCTTCGCGTCAGATTGTGGTGTATCTGATAACTAGCCGGAGAAATGTGTGTATTTAGTGTAACGTTTTGTCAGAGAGTAGTGCGTATCTGACACCCCAATTTCTTCTGAGACCAGAGAAAATGGTGTATGTGGCAGGTTTTGGGGCCCTTGGCTGGTTTTGTCTGGCTATCATGGGCCCGCGGCCCTTATGGCGATGGGATGCAGGGTATGTGCGATTCATACTCATGCAATGAACTTAGTTCACCGTGGACCAACACAGCTTCAAAATATATTCTTGTGGGAATTCCCACAGATATTTCCGTGGGAATGGGATGGGATTTGTATGAAAAATCCATTCCCACGGCAGCCCTGATACATACACCAAACGGTTGAACTTTGTTTTCATCGCGACCAATCTTATTATGGCTGATATTTGATATATGTATCTATATCTACAACTAATATAATAAAGAACATATATAATAGGTATATATATATTGACGTTTCTTTACAGTTTATATCTGCTGTTACGCTGTATAGCCGAGGTGCCATTGGAACTAAATAACGTGACGCAAACAACAAACTTCCCGGAGGCGAATCCCTTGAAATCTTCTCGAATCTTGACCAGCTAATTCTGAAATAAAATGGTTTTACATTGATCAATATAGGTAGAGACATAGCTTACATGTTCATAAGGGAATAAAGGGTTTATATACTCCCTGAGGCTCCGACCACCCCCCCCGCGACAGGTGTTACACGGCCCCTCCCCCTCCTATGGCGCAGCAGGCGCCGAACACATAAGCTAATCTCTGCTCGTACAATGCTCTTTCGGCAACGAGCTAAATTTGGATCATGTGAAGTCCCCACCCTAGCGTATCATGTCAAGTTTTCACATCTCGAATGATCGCGTAACGTTTTGTCTCTGTAACCCTAAGCCTATTTTAAGACTAAGTTTAGCCACGGCTCACAATTAAACTCGTTAAAGTTACCTTCTGCTATAGCGGGGTGGTGAAACTTCAAACCATCCTGAAATTGCTTCGAAAACGGAACGAAAATCCCGTATCCGATAATTTCTTCTTTCGACCAACGGTGTCTATATATGCGTTGAACCACAGAACGTATATACACCGTTCTAGCGTTTGGCAACCGTCGCCTTGATGTTCATTAAACAGCTGGCCGACATCCAAGACGATTCTTTTACAAAGATACAAATTTAATATTAGTATTAACAACTACCTTTCTATCCGTTCGACAATGTGTCTAATTTGAGGATGGTTTTACTGTTGGGTGAGTAAACTTAAGGTAATCCCGCCGACCATCCTATTCTGTCATTACCGATATCGAATCGCAAACCCTTATTTCAGAAAACAGGCTTAATTTCAATTGGTTTTTCGCTAACCAAAAATTGGCAAAATGAAATTCAAGTGCCAGAAATTAGACCTTGTGTTTGAACAGAATTTTTATGATTTTAGTTTGCAGAAATTCTGCTCCCTAATGTATTATCATTTAAATTTGGATTATACAGTGTTCGCGAACATATTTAATGCGAACGTGTCGTCACAATCAAATCGACAAATTTTCGTTCTCAAACATTTGGGTAATTTTACTTCAATTTTCGCGAACACAAAATGGTTAAATTTCAATCGCGAACGCAGTGTTCGCGAACAGTTTTATGCTGAATTTCAATCGACCAAAAAGCGTTCCGTAACAAATTTTATTCCAAAATACAAAATAGGATGGTTGCCGGGATCATTTAAGTTTACTCGCGCATCACTAAATTGTGAATTGATTTAAGCTGTTTGTTATGTTGATACAATATATTTAAATATTTAGCAAAGCTTTTGACAGTGTGTGGCACTCAAAGCGTATACAGATGCTGGGAATCAAGTGGCATCAGCAGTTGAATGTTACACTAGTTTTAGCCAGAACTATCAGATTGAAAACAGTATATTAATATGTTTTGAATCTGGTTCATCTTTATCTTATCTTCAATGAGTCATAAAAATAATAGAAAATGTATAGTTTACAATAAAACACTTCCCGGTTTGTCTAATCTTACATATATACAAACGCTGAAAGTTTTGACAATAAAATCATTGAAAGTATCTCGAATTCATATATCACGTTTAATTATTCATAAATTGGTTCCTTTTTACGTGAATATTTACATTTTGCCCCAGTTTCTGGGACACGTGGTCATCGATATAAATTAGCAGTGCAACACTCTCGGTTAGAAATATGCTAGAAGTTTTTCTCAGACACGTAATTGGTATGTGGAATTCTTTGCGAATCAATTGTTGAAATTGATAATCTATTAGCGTCTTACACGGTCTCAATAATTACATACAATTTGAGGCGGTATTCGTAAGACTGGCATAGACAGCCATTTCTCATATCAGTTACTATACACCTATATTATTTTTTACAAAATTTGTATTTCTTTATTTACAATATTTAATATTCTGTTTATATAGGAGAGGACCGTAATGTGAATCGCCCCCTCAAGTGGATCAAACGCTGCTATACAGTGATGTGGAAGACGAATACATCAAGATTGATCGTCTTTTTTAGGTCTCGTTATGCTACAGCTTGCTTGCCAGTTTATTTTTTTCTTGCCTTTATAAGTTTGGTTTTAACTTTGCTAAACTACTAGTGCGTCCAAAAATGTCGTTAGTGTCAACGAAATTAGAGTAAGGTAAAGTTAGGTACGCTTTTATATGTTTCACTGAATTATTGTAATAGTTGATCGATTATATGACTTTTTTAGCAAAAAAAAAATGCCATATACACCCTGAAACAATCCGTTTTTGCGAAAATTGAAGTCTAAATGAAATATTTTTTGAAAAATGAGGAAACTGCAAAGTGAGCCAAAAACTACCTAATGTGAACCAGTGCTTTCCGTAAGTGCATCAAGTTCCTTAAGTGGATCAGGTATATTTTCCTAATGTGGATCAGTAAATAGTGTATTGAGATAAAAGGTATAAATGCGCGACTAAACTTAAAATGACCCCGCCTGCCATCCTAGTTTTAAAATTGAAATATTTTTGTAACATAACGCTTCTTTGTGATTGCATAATGCAGTAAAAGTCATTTAAGAACAGCAGTAAGGTGGTATGAAATGGGTAATGTTTGGTTCGCAAATTCGTTAATGAAATCCACAAACTGTCGAAAACATAATTTTGTGGGTTTTAAATTCGTGCATTTTGTTCGTGAACAGTGTTACAAGAAGGCATCGCTCGAAACATGGAGTGCTATAACTCAGCGAGTGAAACTATTTTAAACTGTTGTTCAACATTTGAAATCAGAATTTTTAAACATGCTCGAGAACGGAAACGTATAAAAATATAATTTGTTCGCGAACACAAACGTATATTCTTTAGCAAATGTTAACGAACACAAATGTAGTTCTTAAATAAATTTAATTTTGTATAGATTATTATGTCATAGATAAATACGCAGGCGACATCACTATGAGCATGTATGATTAAAATCAGCAAGCATCAAATGTTTGCGAGCATTTGCTTTTTAAATTAAAGTTGCGTTGGAAACAATGACTTATTAATCATGCTCGCGCTATGTTCGAATCTACAATTTATTAGTGAACATTTAATGGGTGAAATTGTTTGCGAACAAGTTCTTTCCTATATCGTATTCGAGTATGATGCCAGGTTAATAAATTCAATGATTGTACAAATTTGGTGAAAATTTATAAAATATGAAAATTGTTTTTCTCGAATACTTGCACATTTACTGAAAATTTAACAAATTTGTGAACAAAAATTTGTCCAATTTCATTTGAGATGGCAGTGTTCGCGAGTGCTGAAAACTAAAAATTTTAACTACGTTCGTGTTGGCAAACATAAGCGAACCCTAAATTAGTCAATGTTCTAAGTATCAGTGAACCGTTTTCTACTCATAAGAAATCGCCAAAATTCTGTACCGAGACAGTTAGTAATTTCTGGCAGTTGGATTCCACTTTGCCCAATCTTGGTTAACGAAAAACCGTGCCAAATTCCCTGTTTGTTCCGTAACAAAGGTTTCCGATTCCACATCGGATTTGGCAAAATAGAATGGCCAACGGAGTCATTTTAAGTTTAGTCACGTATAACCCTTGTAAATCGTTCAACACCGGGACGCAGTTGTAGCAAAGTGGGCGGCCCTCCCACTTTCTGGGCAGCCCCTTTAGAAGACTAAAATCTAAAGAGATCTTAGGTGTTTTCATTTGTTAATAGCGTGCTACGCCTCTGCCCGCCAGTAATCATGTCGCTGCCAAAATGTACAAAATTTACCGTAAAATGCTTGAAACAGCTAAATCAAAGCAAAATTAACTAACAGTTGTTCGAAAACCTGCTGAATATTTAATGCTGCTTAAGAATCTTTGATATAACTGCTGAAATTAGTTGCAACAACTTTGGACCAAACACTTTACAGCTTCGGCCATACTGTATGCAATGCTTTTTTGCTCTTTGTCAGTAGCTATTATAACTCGCATCCGTTTTAGATATAACTAGCAATTATCCCCAATTCTGTTGTCCTTGCTGGTCGGAATACTTGGAAATTTCCGTATTGTCTGTGGGTTGAAATTCTTGAAAAATTGCCCAATTTTTGTGACTGGCATAACTCATTAACGGGTGCATAGATTAGGGTAAACTTTTTATTAGATACGTCTTGGCCTCTAGTTGTGTCCTTCAATTGGAAACAAAGTTCTACGTCCAGGCCTTTATGGTATTTAGCACTAAAACTAATTTTTGGAGTTTTGGTTATATAAACCACTTATTGATTGGTAAAAACCATTTATTTGTTTTGGTAATGGTGAACTATTGTTGGCATTCGCTGGAATATGGACTTTAATTCTTTAACAACAGAAAATTTGTGTATATATCAAGCAATTTTTGACAAAAAGCCGGCACAAGGGATCGAACTTCGGATTGTACGGGTGAAACCGGCGTATGCAAACTATTTCGACCTGAGAACTATCTTAGCTCAAATAAAGTGTGTTGGTGAAAAATTTCGGTCACACACTGGTTTATTTGTTAGCACATTTTTGCCTAACAGTGAATTAATTTAAGGTGCGGGCTCCTACAATCCTGAAGTACTGTTTCTCTTACCTACCATCAGACATATGTCAGCTAATTTTGTTTAAGGTCAGCACGGTTTTCGAGAACATGCCAGCTCCTCTAATGTGCCGCATAACAGTCTTCGACGACGTTACCTGGGTACAGTGCGACAAGAAAAAGTCATTGGCGGCGAACGTAGTCTGTATAACGCACTAGAGCAAGAGCTTAAGGATATTATATGCTTGAGCTTAGCGAGTGCTATCCCTCTAACAAAGTCCGATAAATATCGCCTAGCTTTTAAGTACTACCAGTATAACATCGTTAGCGTCTACAGCGGTGAATCGGCTGGCAAAAAGTGGTGACAGGGATTTAAGGTACGGAATAACTTAAGCTTGAGCAAAGCTCAAAATATATCGCGCGTTCGGGTATTTCGTTTATGGATTCAATGCTTGGACTGTAACAACAAGTAGAATGAAGAGAGTGGAGGCGTCTCGATGAAGCAATTCTTCTTTTGCCAAGGATGCATGTAGAAAATATGAACTCTGGCGATAATATTTTACACCAGCGTTAAAAACACATATTTCGTTTCATTTGATTGAAAAATTCATATATATTTTCATATGTTGAAATATTTATCAATATATATATTTTATACTCTTATGGGTCATGCCGGGGATGGCAATACGTGATTCAGGATAAGAACCTTTCGGTCCGCTTTGGGAGCAGTGTGATCCACATTAGGAACAGGGCTATTAATGTGGATCAAATTTGGGCCTTTCATGCAACTGACCCCATTATATTTTCAAAAATACGAGATTACTTCAAAATTTCACACAGTTAAAAATGTATAGGCATTGTGGGTGTCAACTCTCGAGTCAGCCAGATTTTTAATTTTCGAGAACGCTTTCTCTAAAGAAGTTTTTGTATCGAAAAACTTTTGCGTCAAAAGGTGATTCACATTAGAATCCTCTCCTGTATTTGTTAAATTTATGTTTAATTTGCGTTGAATAAATTACATTAACCAAAGGTGCAGCTTCGGGTAAAGTGCTGGACCCTAATAGACAGATCATCGTAAGGCTGTACATGTAGTGTAGCACCAAAGTTGTGCGGGTTACGGGTACTCGCGGGAAGGCAGGTACAATGTCAAACTTGATAAGTGTATAATTTATCATGTTCAGCAGTCAGCGCTGTCGAAATGTCTTAGCGGTTCCACCTGGTTTAGCGATTTAAAAGATATAGTGGTCGGCGTTCGTTAACCATGTCCTTAAACTTGGTGGAAGTTTTTAGCAGTTGCGCTATGTTATTCAGTGGACACTTAGTGGTTCCTTGATTCGACAATGGCCTGCAGTCGTCGAAACGACTAAATCGTTTGTTTCATTAAGCGATGCTCAAAAGAGTGAATGATTTGTTTACATTAGTGGACGGCATCTAAGATTGTGTTACTGTATATCCGTCCGAAAACTAAAGCAATAAATCCACGCTCGGACAGATTTGTTAATATTCTGACACGGAAAACCTTTCGATTTAGATGGCGCGTTGGGTTGTAGTGGGTGAGTGATGAAAGCGGATCATTCTTTGTTGCTTAGCGTGAGCGGTGAATGCCTGACAGTGAAGAATTCACTATAAAGCCTAATGCAAAAGAACGAACTCAACAATGGTAAACTTACAATTTCCCCCTTCCCCGAGTTTTACAAGTTTCGAACATCGACTATGAAGAACACTGCTCCCTGAGGTCGGGACAACCTGGCCAGTTGTGACTCAGATTAGTAAAAAACAAAGCCAACTTAATTATAATCTATATATTCACCAAGGAAATTGTCTTCCACTGCTCTGTGACAAAATTTCATGTAATAACGTTTGACTGGTTATTTGGTCACAACCTTTGCCCTTTGATGTATTTGGGTCGCTTTTTTGTTCAAGTATATACCTCATAACCTGGTTTCCCGAAGCAGGTTTCTTCTTCTAGCTTAGTTACAGGGTCATAACATTTGAAGCCTAAGCTAGACTTGGTTCTTGTTTTATTGAGTTTCATAACCTGGATTACCCATCTAAACTCCGTAGGCCGAAAAAATGTCCGAAACCGGTATAGCTCAACAACGTAACGCTAATCAACTTTAGCTTACGTCTCGTTATGACGAGTGAAGACGCCAATGGCTCCGAGCTAACATGATGCGGGCAAAAGGCCCCCTGCCGCAAGACAAGGTTTAACGCTAGTATACATATTATTAATTAATGTATTTTGTATATAATACATAATATATGTCTATATAATAATCCACCAAGGCAAGACTTAGCGATAGAAAGCAATGAAAAAATACAACGAAATCAGCAAAACCATCCAGCATTGTATAAAGCTAGCCCATGCGATAGTATTTTGCAACAAATAAATGTTTATTCATAATGCAGTACAGTCTGAAATATAGTTATCATGCTAAGACATAGATTATGCACATTAAACATTGTATAAAACAGTACCAGTAAAACATAAATTCTGATATATATATGTGGATTGTTGTAGTATTACACACAACATAAAAACTATTTTGCCTTCAAAACGACACCCACGACAGTCCACTTCAAATTTCTAACCATTGTTTAAACGTAAGATTTAATCAGAAAACACTGCATTTTTACTCTATAAAAACAAACACTGATAAATATTGTCCCGTACCGCCAACAAATATTCCCATATTGACACCGTTTAGCACAACTATTTGAACCGCATTTAATTGAGATTGCTTGGTGTTTATTCGCTCTGACTTGTGCGCTCAAAATTCAATGATGGTCAATTCTACTGAAGGGCGTGAAACTCTTTAGCTTTAGCTATTACCCGGAGTACGTCGCGGTTGTTTTCGCTCATATCACCCTTTCACAGGTTTATGACCCACCAAATCAATCATAAACCTGACCACACTACCCATGTTCAAAAACCACAGTTCAGACCCTCAGGTTTATGTACCACTAAAAATTCAGACCCCCAGGTTCTTGGGCCACCAAATTGCTCCCCATCCAGGTTCATTTGTAGAAAAATTAAAAACTTGGAATTTATGAATATTGAAAAAGTGGTGGATGAATCTGAAACTCCGAACATAGTGGTCCTTGAACATGGATGGGGTGCCATTTTAGTGGTCCGTGAACCGGGGAAAAAGGTCTGAATTTAGTAATTTATGAACCTGGTGGTTAAATTTAGTAACCCATTGATATTAAATCACTACACAGAAGGCGGCTAACATATATTCTTTTATACTTAAATTCAGTATTTGTGTTAAAACACAATCAGTCCATACGCATTTACTTTACAACATAATCGAAATATCTCTCAGTCTTGGTCGCCTAGCATAAAAGACAAATAGATGATCTATATGATGTGGTACAACAGGAAGAAGGAACTATTATATATTTATATGCAAAAATATATAACGAAAGTAAACTGATAAAAACGCATCACCATTACTATTGCCATGCTCAACTACGCAATTGATAACGAAAATTACAAAAGCTGACTGAATCGCTAACGAGAACAGTAGAATTATGGATTTTATAAGTAATCAAAATTGCGGAGCAACATAGCGCAGTTTATCTCTTCGTACATATATAACATGAATCACGACGGCACATTTGTAGTTTCAGCTAAAGGCCCTGGACAACCAGCACAGTTTTCAGACGTTTTCTTATTATTTCTATGGATCAATACGGGGCGTTTAGTGTCAGCTAACGACCCCAGTATGCCTACTCCAAGTGTAAAACAAATTCGTTCACGTTTTCCTTTGTTTATACACTACATGAACAGAGACGGCACTTTTTCGGTTAATATTTCGACTGAATTAAAATATACCGGCCTCTGCCTTAATTGGGTTGATTTGAACTAAATTTACCAGGAATCGTGGTGTCAATGCTGCAGGTGCCTATTTGTTTCTTGGAAAATGTAGGTACTCTTCGTACAAATAGACCAATAATTTTTTCAAAAAAATTTGGTTTTTAGACAGCACGACTCTGGCAAGGGCTTGATTTGGTTTTACGCGGCAGCAGACCAATCTAGACAATTACGCTGACGCTTTAGCCAGGCGTACATTAAGCCGTCAGCTGAGCGATTTAATTCAGTGATGTAAGAAAAGTTACTCCCAGGAATATACATACGCACAAATTCATTTATTAAATGGGCTGACCTTAACCGTTTCATTCCTGTTTTCTAGGAATTATACTGTGTAAAAAAAGTTTTGAAACCATAGTTTTAATTCATTTGGAGTTGACATTTTTTTCGTTATATCGAAAGCATTCTAGTTACCGATAAAGAGCTGTTGTTTATAATATCAAGAAATAGCAGAATTAAATATGAGCTTTGTGAGCATATTATTAAAAAACTTAGCTAGATTTTCAGTCTACAGCGCCAAAATCGGTGTTCGGTTAGAGCTGGCTATAATCTGTTACTTTTTGAAAAGAAAATGACCTTACAATATTAAATAAACGATAAATGTATTTCGAACAAAATTTTATGTAGCCCTCATTTCACGGATGTCTCTGACAAATCATTATGCCTAACATTGGATTATACCAGGTACAAATGGTGTATATATGCTAACATAACTTATGCATAAAAATTTATTTTCGGACAATGCCCTCGCAATAAAATAAACGCGAAAGGAGTTTTAAAACGAAACGTTTTGGTCAGGATTGTATGTGGCCCTCCTTTAACAAACCATTATGCCTGAACTTGAATTATTCAGGGAACAAACAGTCGTATAAGGTGCAACTACAATTTCAAATATACTTCTAACACTTCTATAATGAAGCACTGCATATGTTAAATTTGCCAAATGATTATGATATCCCTGCCGGCTAAATGTTTGGTACTTTTTGTCGGCGAAATGGTAAGTATAAAATCCAGCTTAACGTGTCTGATTCCAAAAATTTTCCAAATTCTACAGCCTCAAAAATTGATATGAAAACTCAGTCACTCATTTTTGAGCTTCATAAAACATCTACTCTATTTTTGTAGCAAATTATACACATTAGGATATGGCAAAATCCATAAGCTTTAATATAAGCTTTTGGAGCAAAATACTGCAAAAACCAAACTAAATTTATAGTCAGCAAAAATTTTGACATCAACTGTTTTCAAAAAGACGTTTTCCAACTTTCGTGAAGAAGCTCCAAATTCGGAAAAAACTAGTAAAATACTGAAAAATTAACTATTTTAGCTATTATGCACACAACTGTTTTATGAGTACGTGTTTTAGTACAACTGTAAACTACACGATTGCTATAAAGCTTTACAGTAGCTACATAAATATTGATAGTATAATAAAAAGCATATGCTTCGTAGAAAAAAAAATGAATGTCGGGATCGCAACTACAGTTGAACGTCAATTTTGCAGCATTTATAATGATTTTTAATTTAACTTACTTCTAAAAAAGCAGGATGTTATGTCAATGTTTATGTAATGTACCTCGAATAATACGATTCTGAGAAGCTGTTAAAAACATCCATGCATTGAAACCAGCTAAAACAGAATTTATAGGACATTTTATATTTACCGGGAGGACATTTTGTACCGCAATTACTTGCTCATAGTATAAAACACTAACATATCAGCTAACGATAAAACACCAAATTATGCTCGCACTGACTAAAAAACAAACGCAAATCATAAAAGCTGAATCTCAGTAATACAATATTCATCTAAAAGCGATATTATGCCAATTGTAATATATATTACTATGCATTTTAAAATTGATACAACTAAGCTGAAAATATAAAGACTTGGTACTATTACTGTGTACAATAGGAAACATAATAAACGGAAACATTATATCATTGTTAAAATGGTGAACAGATCAGAATTCGACAGTTTAGCACCGAGACAGAACACCCGTCGTGCATCGAAGCCTTGCGACTGCTGAGTCATCGAGTATTCCAGTAAATATGTTTAGCGTGGCCCGAAAACACACTGGCGCTTGCCTGAGTACAACCTGCCAAACTGATAAGCTGCGGCAGCGGAAGCAATAATAATTAACAAAAGTTAAAATTCCAAAACGAAGATTGAACGAATAAAGCCATTATGCCATTCATCTTGTGCCTAGCAACAAACCACCGGAAGATCGAATCGACATGCAGGCGTGAAGTTCAAAGATATCCGCACTGGTCGGGCCATAAAACAGCAATAACACTCAGGCAAAGCCATGTTTCAACCACTATGCAATGCTATACCAGTCGTCCAAGCCACTATCAAAACAGTATTTGTACTGAATATAATACTGTTTTTCAGACCCACTATTAGACGGAAATTTTTCACAGCTGCAAAATGTTTCTAAAAATTTTCATATGCAAAATTACCAACGTTTCGATTCGACGTTTCGTTCCTAATGACTTCGTACTCTGTACATTAAATAATAAAAGATCAACTAACACACTGAAAATGTTTAACACCGAGTGTGATGGTCTGCCGCGCAGTGCCGCTGCAAGCTCCAGCTTATTTTCTCATACAATAAAATAAGCGTAAATAACCATTTTATCGTTGAAATCAGTTTAGGCACATGATTATTATCACAGCTAAATAGTTTATAAACTCCCTACATGTAAAAATCGTAGAGAACAGCTCTACACTAACCCAATTAATGAAATGGAAGTTATATTAATATTACCCTAAACCGAACCACTTTGGACCAATCCTAAGCTTCTAAACAAATGTAGGCTTAGTCTAAGCCTTATATAAGGTGCTAGGATTAGGAAAGCCTAGAGCTTAGGATATCTCCGTAACGGAGAATAAAGCTTATTGTTCACTTATTGTGTTACCGCGGAGATGATCTCTACACGAGCATAATCCGAAGACACTTTATCATAGAAATCTATTGATGATGAAAAATTAAAATCTCAGTGTATAACTTTTAATACGAACGAAATTTAGTTCAAATGTCTTCTCAGTGGGTATTTTTTATTCCCCGCAGTTTCATACCTGTCAACTCAGTGCCAAATCTTTTCAAATGCTCGGTATGCAGTATGCACCTTATATAAAGCGCTAATATGCACCACTGCTAATAACAATTTACGTTATAATAATAACAACATATAAATCGATAAATAACCGGGCTGAAATTAGCTGGAACCGGAGCTGCTAATTTTATCCGGAAGCGGAACCTGATTTAATAATAACGTAAAATATAAGAAAGTATAACGGAGGATTTGTTTCCTTGTGGCAAAAGTTGTCTTATAGGGTTATTTAACCGGTTTTAGTGTTTTAACACATTAGTTATACCGCTACCGTTGTGATGTGCTGCACGGGGCTATATGTCGTAAATTTTGGTAGTGAAATTCAGGCTAATTATACTGTACGTTGAGCACCACATTTAACCAACAGATTTTAGGTGTGGTTGGATACCATAAATGCAGTTGTAAGTATTTACAAGAAAAGCAAATAAGTCTTTCTTACAATTATAGTTTTCATGTAAGTTGTGATTTATAAATCTCAAAGCTTGGTTTGTTAATAAAGATTAAGCTTAATAATTGGCACGGAATTAGAGAAAAAATTATTCTACTTACATTTAACATGGTTATATGGTAATATCTGTACGGATTTTGCGTCAAAATATCCTTTCAATTCCGACAGCTAGAGAGCATACCCTTCCATGTTGGTCGAACGATACCCTTTAAATTTATTCTGCTCGAGCAGCGGAAAGAAACGGCTAGAGCTAGAATTCAAGCGACAATGTGTTTTAAACAGTCATTGCGGTGAAAACATGTAGCCAATAAATATTCATATTGCTACAATCACACTCAAACATAAAAGTATTTCTTATCTTTCGAAAGATTTGCTATATTTTTTCGTCATTGACATAATGTTCACGACAGATTTGCTTTTCGCGTGACAGTAACTATTATAATATATCAAATTATATTTAATGTTGAATAAGCAGTATCCTAATATAAAAACGCCAGTACAAATGTTAAAATATCTAGCGATGTTAATAATATCAAGAGTGCATTAGATGAAGAGTATGACACCTCCTTGCACTCACATGTAAACCCGTGTTTGATGACGCGGGTGTTTTCAGCCTGACCGCCGAGTTTTTCTGTTTGGGGGCCGTCATGCACAGATTCCCCCCACACAAATTTGCGGTGGGGGGTAGCTCGGACCCTCCAAGTTTTTTTTTTTTTGGGGGGGGGGTTCAGGGTCGGTCAGCAGCTACTGGCAATGTCCGAGCTACCCCCAATTCCTTGGGGGTCTGTGCATGACGACCCCCCAAAAAAACTGGTGGGGGGTCAGGCCGAAAACTCCCGCGTCATCAAACACGGGTTTACATGTCACTGCAGGGAAGTGCCATACTCTTCCCTGATGCACTCTTGGTAATATTAACAATAGATGCCGAGTAACATCGCACATTATCTACATAAACTACGGATCGAGTCACAAGAGTTTAGAAAAAGCTATAATAGCAGGTACAAATCGGCATCTACAATTGAAGCTAAGAAACATGTAAATAAAACATTCCATCAAAATGCAACTAGTACAAGTCGAACAGCATCGGTAGGCGCAATGATTCGCATCTTGTTACGATTCGCTACATCACCGCATCCGTCACCTTACAGATGTGTCTGCAAGTAAATACATGACATCTACGAAAGAACATGGTTTCGATAAAAAATAGCTACTACAAGATTTATATTCCGTTTGCAAATCGACAAAAAAGGGAAACGAGTCTGCACTGTATATATAATATTTATGATATCAAACTAAATTTACAGATCATGCTTTACCTATAACTAACTATTAATGAAGCTATAGTATTATGGAGCTTTGCGATAGTAGAGTCACATGATATAACTGTATACATAAACATGGGACTGCTGCATCAATTGAAGGCAACGTTTGGTAATACCTACTAAACTAGTGCAACAGAAGCGCACAGCGCATGGCTTCTACAGTGCCAACTATAGTATATACTAGAAAAGAACTAAATTTGCTATAAACAAAAATATTTGCAATCGAAACCGGCTGAGATGGAGATAACATTAAAAAAATTGGGTGGCCCAAAAATAAAAATAATGAAAGCAAAAGCGGTTGAAAAATCATTGATTCGATTGCTCATTTCTTCTATTTTAATGCTAAATCCTACATACTACAGCTTAGGCTAAACCCATACGTTAATGGCTAGACCAAATCCAGTTGCGTAAAAAAATTAAAAGATATCTAACGATTTAACAAAAACATACATTCATGCGTAACTGTAAACGAAGTGCCATTCTGTAAAAAATTGTTTAGATGTAAGTAAAGCAGGTTTATAAAACGGCCCGTAGGTTTAACCAAACTCGTACAGAGAATTCTTTTTTACTCTATATTGCGGATTTGAAAATTCTTTTATTACGATACGAAAATACCGAACACCATTTTGCATATTTACAAAAAGCTGAATTTCTGAAGCGAAAGTCTACACTGTAGACTCTTGCGAATCGTCATCGGTGCTGAGACGATTGCGACAAAAAAGTTCGATCAGTTGTTCATAGCTATATTTCAAGTTTGAAATGGCACATCTTCACCAAACATGTCCTACGTGCACAGAACGTCGTCTTATAAAAATATAAGGAGCTAACGCGGATGATTTTTAGATTTTTCATGTCCGTTTAAGTTCTGCTATTTTTAAGTTATTTTAGTTAACCTACATAAAGCCCATATACCATACGTTTAGCTGGACGGCCAGAGTTAAAAACACACGTGTAGATATATATATATATACAAATATAAACAAATACATAATATAGACAATACAACTGGTCAGATACAAACCAAACGCGAAACTAAGCTAAACCTGCACATATGGACCATCCTAATTTATTATTCCGCATAAAAATAGTCATACAATACTTTGACATTGACCGGAAATAAGCTCTCCGCTGTTCATGAAGGTATTTGCTCTCCCCTACTCAGGCGGAGTATTTGGAAATATCGCTTTTAGTAATGGTAAATCATTTATGAAAGTAAAGTTGTCAAATTTGAAATAACAAGGTTCAGTTCACGAAGTCATAATATGACAGCAAAGCTATATGATAGATTTGTTTATAAGATCGCTGCATTAAAATTGGTCCAGAACTATAGGCTACATGTTATGGTGCTAAACCAGACGATATTTTCTAGTCCAGACAGGGAGCGCCTAATTTCAACTTTCAACATTGGACGATGAGCTTCGCAGTAAAGCTCAAGCCGTCTGGGTTCTGTTCGTAAACTAACAATTATAATAACGACTAACTATCATACCATAATGTCGGACAGTTGCTGATAATCATTAACGATATGTGATATCATTGCTGATAAACGTTCATGATTTGATTTAAAGTTAAGGGATTGGCAGATGTCAGCGTTATGACCCTGTGGTCTGACACGAAAAGCCTGTTTAAAAAAATTGTTACTAATTAAGAAAACACCTAGACTATTCTTTTTAATAATATCGCCAGAATGAACCTATTCACATCAGTAACAAAATCCCATCAAACAAATAAGGACAAACTGACAACGATTTGGAACGTCGTACGATATTAAAAACACGTATCTCAAAGCTTTTAAAAGAGACGGCTCAAATCCCACAGCTCGAATTTGTCAGGACTTACAATGAGTCGCGGCGTATGCTGAATAGCTACAAAGTCGCGTGTAGATATTGTGTAGCAAACAGCTAGGCGTTCGGAGTTCTCAATTTAAATTTTTAAGCTTGTTTACATTGCCGTAGGCGAAAGCCCTTAGTGTATTATTATTCTACAATAAAAATTTCACTTTCAGTTCTTAATGTAACATACAATAAGAATCTATGAAGATTGTGTTGATAAGATGGTGTGTGTGAAGATAAAATTCTGTTTAACTTTACTAGTTATCCTCTCCATCACAGACCATGATTCGTAGTCGAGCTCCCAAAGGAATGATAGACTAACGTTGTCGAAGCAATGTTCGACTATAATAATCAGGAGGGCCCGCTACAAGTTTCTGTCTTTTAATCGCGAAATTAAAAAAAAACTAATTCTGATTTGCATAGAAATACTAACGCTGGTTCTAGGATTTTCACACGCGCCAATCGACATGCGACACTGAATATTCACAATCGCTAAAAACATCTATTTTTTGAAATCTGTAAAGCTTAGCCCTGAAATTCGCTTCAACGTCAAAATTGTGTGTAAATCATTTACAATGTTTTGTATATATTTTGAATAGCTATTTTTCTTTCAAGTGATTTGATAAATAATGTAATTGTGAGGCACGCGTCACTCATTGGCGAGACAGGTAACATCTGAAAGAAGAAAAACATAATGTCAATGAGTGTGAAATTCCAGGATTTTATCGCGATTTTACAGGAATTACTCTATTTAAATAAAAATTCCTGGATTTTCCATGATATTTCCTAAAATTCAGGATTTTCCAAGCCACGATTGTCGCATTCAAAATCTCTATAAGGTCACGGCCGTAATCCTCATCGCTCAACAGTTCGCTGATAAGGTGATGACTTTGTGCATTAGAGGTGAGTCGATATTCTGAGAGAGTTGTTTGCTTTTCAAACTCAGTTACATAGCTCAGAGCTGTCCGTAATAATTTGCGAGTCCCAGGCAACTAGTCAATGGGATCTAATCTGAACTTAGTTGGCTCAAATAGTTTAGTCCTAGAGTATTTTGAGTCAAGCTTACCCGATGGGCTAGTAGCCAGCTCATGCACAGCAGAACTGCCGATGTCGTATCATATTCCGCCCCCCTAAGGTATCATATTCCGCCCCCCGTGAGTTTTAGCCCCCCATAAGGTATCATATTCCGCCCCCCGTGAGATTTCGCCCCACCCCCTTTGATTGGCCTTATTTGCCTAATTTGTTTCTTAATTTCAGATAACAAACACCAAATATATCTTAGTGTCAAATACAGTCAAATTTCAAATCAGCTCACGGATTGGGAAATGCAGCGTTTATACCAAAAGTGTAACAATCATGGTGTTTCATTTCTTCATTGTTACTTCGTGGAAATTCACTCAGCCTTTCCGATTCAAAGCAGCTCAGAAGATGTTGGCGCATTGCCGTTTGGTCGTATGTTATTCTGCCAGGGTCCACTCCATTTGGAAGATCAACAGCGAAAGCGATGGCAAAAAGACCACAGTCGCTTGATCCTTCTTGTATTTGACAATTTTCAACCGAGACATATAGGGTTCCCTGCGCGTCTTTGTTGCTCCCGTAGAGTAAACAAAGCTGTTTCTCCAGACCCGGCGAATTTTTAAATTCCATTGAGTCATAAATCCGGACACAGCCCTCGGAAAATGTTGATGTCATCCAATGATTCCCGCTGATAAAATGAATTTGTATAAAGTGTTCGAAGTCATGTTCCGCAAAGTCCTCTTTATCACTACCAAGCACCACAGTGTCGCTTAACCCCGTACAATTGTATTGTGTTTTGAGCAACTTGTTTGAAACAGGGATAGGGTGTAGCATAGCTGGCGGGGGTTTGTTTACCGGGTTTGCCTGCTGACAAGCTACCCATTGGCGGCAGAATTGAGTTGCATCATTTGAATAACCCTTCCACCAATATCTTTTTTTATCTTTGCAATAGTTGCGTTAATGCCAAAGTGAGATCCGCCAATGTCACTAGAATGAATCTCGCTAATGACTCGATTTTTCTCGTCTTCACCCACTACCACCCGTTTAGCTTGTCTTGTGTTTTTTCCAACGGAGCGTTGGTGAAACAGGATTTGCTGGCCGTCAACTGTTTGGAGGCTGAATATTTCGCACCGCCGGCGAAAATTCCTTTTGACGGTTTTAGATAGGCATTCAACTGGATATTTTGACTTGTTCAAATAGTCGACATAATTTTGGTTCTCAATTTCATCCATGTGCACTATAATTCATCTGTTTAATAGTGTTATACTACCTGAAATTAAGAAACAAATTAGGCAAATAAGGCCAATCAAAGAGGGGGCGAAATCTCACGGGGGGCGGAATATGATACCTTAGGGGGGGGGGCGAAATATCACGGGGGGCGGAATATGATACGACACCGGCGCTAAGACGTGAATCGAACCGAACCTGAAAATCTCGGCTCGTTCTCACTTACAGCGAGAATTGATACTAACCGAAATTCACCACAGACAGGAAAAAGACAGGCGCTTTTCTGCAAGTCGAGAATCATTTAAATCCGGCAACAGAGTTAGTTTTGTGATACTCGACTATTATTCTGGCAACAGAGAAAAGAATATATTTGCCGAACAAGGATTTATTATTTCAACCGTTTATTAAAATACGTAGGTTAGTTCGAAGGGTGATTATTGACAAACTAACCGAAAAAGCAGTCAAACTAAAAATGGCGCAAAATCGAAAAATAAAAAAACATATTCAAAAAATATTCAGGGTTGCCACAGCATTCCGATAGCCAAGCTCCAGTTTTTTCACACTTTTTCGGATCAAATTTCCCGTCTTAGGGCACTTCCAGCGCTTCGATGATAAATTTCCCATTTTCAGCCACCAAAAATTGAAATTTGAGCTTTTATATCAAATTTCTCGCGTTGTTGCCCAGCTCTCAAACAATTTACCGTTTGTTGCAACCCTGAATATAGCATCCATGCTGTAAGCTAGTATAGCATAATAAATTGATCCTATGTCGCGCGACACACGACCATAGCACATTTTGACAACAATAATGCAGCATAACATGAACGAACACATAGTTAAATTAAAGGCACTGTTATGTAAAACGCAACGGGTTCTACAACGAAGTAACAATGGTACAGTAGTCGCCAAAAATAAGTGTTCAGTTATACACGAGAAAAGATTGAACGAAAAGCAATTTTTAAGAAAATTTTATACATATTTTCTGCCTAGATTTTCCTTGCAAAAATGAACCAACAGTGCTAATACAAATAAGTATAATGTATTAGACCGAGGTCAAATAATAATTAAATTCCTTATGCGAATTGTCAAAATTTAAAATAATTTTTGAAAAGATAGAAGTCGTTCCACGTTTGATTTAACAACTTGTTCCTCGCTTCAGCTAAGTAGAGTAGTTCTTTTTGTAGCAGGGGCTGGCATAGCAAGGATTTCGAAGGCGCGGGGAATTGACGTCGGCGAAAAGGAATTGTCCAAGGGCGGGTCCAACAAAATTTTTCTATTTCATACTTTCAGAGTTAATTAGTAGCGAAAATTATCTATAACTACTCCAGCGACAGACAGTTTTAGCAAAATTCTTCTATGCTTTTTTATTTTTGTGTATATAAAATTGGGCGAATTTTTGGCCTAAGTTCCTTAGCTTCAGGTTACATTTTTGATGTAATTCTCCCTTACTTTTTACGAGGAAGAATATTGAAATTGAAAAACAATTTCTGAGATCTAAAAGGGGTCTCGATCCCCTAGAATCCCCTGACAACACCCTTGTTCTGTAAGTTTTTCTTAGGAAACGCCTATGATATTTAAGCTGCAGGTAATCAAATGAAAATATCCGAATGTTTCCCTAAAATGTGTAAAATTGGAGCCTTAAACAATAATCATTTTCATTCACCCATACTACGCTCATAAACAGGGCAAATGCAAATTAAGAGCGCATAAATCGACCAAATAATTCAGAGGTTAAGGATGCAGATCATGTGACTTTATGATGGGGCTTAGATTCTGTTACGTACAAGCACATTTTCGAGTGATAACCGGTAATATTCGTGGGCGTTGCACATGTAAAAGTGAATGCACTATGTAATTTATACGAGTAACATATCGTTTACGCGTTCCGAACTGTTAAATTTCGGAGATTTCGGCATGCAGATGGGAACTTTCGCTTCATTTTTCACTACAAGGGCAGAATTATGGATTTATTGATAGTAAATATTTAACTGAATGCCGGGGTTTCCATTGAGGGCGCTAGGCGGAAAATCGTCAAATTTTCATTTTGTCTGTTTATGTTGCAAACTAGTCTTAGGGTGGATGAATTTTGATAAAATTTTTATTCAATTGCAAAAGTAATGAGAATGTGCGCTTTAGTTGAACGCGAACAGCTCCGACCCTATCTTCGGTGTCAAAATGGCACATCCAGGTTTTTAAGGGTTCTTCGCGAAATTGGATCAAACGAATACCACTTTTGCGCAGCCCTCTCGCGACAGAGGCTCCGGATCGAAAAACCCAGCTAATTCAGCTCGTCAAGACAATACAACTTTACTGACCACGATTTCTGGCCGCTGCGGGTCCGAATATGGCTCGCCGACCCTTTGCCAGAAATAGCAATTTTTCTAATTTCTGGCAAGTTGTTGAGTGTTTTTACCTTAGAACGAGTGTCCATTACGTTATCAAGCACCTGAATACAATAGTTTTGCCATTTAGAGTCCAACTTGACATGAATATCATACGTTCTCATGTGGTTTCACGGTTTTTACGATCTACGAACTAGAGTTCCAAAATGTAGTAAGCCTCCATTTGTTTTATTATTTAGTGCTAGTAGGACATCAAGAATGGTCAATATATAAAAATATACGTAGCATGCCGAATACGATGGTTCGGTTATCTAGAGACTAACTCTAGTGCATTTTCAGTGTTTTCGATGGGCTTAAGGTCAAAGAGGTTTTAACGGTTTCAATTAGTTAAGGGTTACAGAGGTTTTGATGTAGTATAACATCAAACACTAAGCCTTTTACAATGTGATTTTACAAAATTATCACCGTCATGAAACCATGTTCGCTCCATTTTACCCTAGCTTACGAATTATTACTAGTATAATAACTACATCAAACACTACGAAAATTAAACATAAACATGTGTATCAGCTGTAGTGGTTAATTGTACTATAATTTGTAATACCGTAAAATTTTTATAATTTTGCCTTATATGTACATTGTCCTCTTACAAGTTTACGAAAAAATTTCCCAATCGGAAATTGAAAAGAAACACATGGTTATGCTTTTTCAGTCATAATGCTCTTGGTTAGACTATTCATTAAAACAATGAAAACAAGAAGGATACCGAACTCCTTTAGAAAGTTATTTCACTTACTAAAATATCGAACATAGAATCTTCTCAAAATGATTTAATACGCATACGCTTAGTCTTGGCATAAGCTCAGGTATGGGTATTCCAATCAATAACCAAAGATTTTCGAACTATTGGCGAAATTGGGCCAAGGCTCGCCGAACATTCGCAAGATTGTTCTATATACAAAAGTACACGACAGAAACGGCTGTCAGCTTTTAACTAACTCGCTCAACATCTTGAAACAAACATACAATAATTAGCTTTGGTTACAGTTAAAAGGCGATTATTTTCGCACTGATGTTTCAAAATGAGCCAAAAGAATCATGCTACAGAATCGTCAAAAGGCAATAACTATTCTCGAAGTTATTACTTGCGTTGCACAAATGGCACAGGATTTTTTTACAGTGTCTATACTTGATTATACGTATTTGAAATTTTGTCCCGAGAATGTGGTAACCGCGCTATTCCACTTTCCTCGATTATCATCACATTTCTAGGCTAAACCAATAATCAACCTACCATTATTTTATCTTCTGGAGTACCAGAACCGCTTGCGTTATCACTACTTGCGCCCAAGACTGCATCCAGATCAGTTCCGACGGGCTGTGATTCAACCCGATGGTAGAGAGTACGTCGTTCTTCGGCTGTTGGATGCGTGTGATGTGTCCTATTGGCAGGTGTAATAATTGCGCGATTATTGCTGCCACTACCGCTACTAGAGTTACTGATTATCACAGTCACGTCTTGCGGCTGGTGCTCCTGGAATGTATGGGATGGATGAATTTGATTTCGAGCTGCTCCATGTTCTGTTTGCCACGTACCTACACCTAATCCAATACCTGAGGCCATACCTGTTCCACTCTCAGCACTAGATCGTCGTCGAGCTGTAGCTAAAATTTATAATTATCAAGAAAAGAAATAAGCTTCAAAAATTAAAAGCCTGACAAGTACATGCACGCAAAAGTAAATTCTGTCTTTCTATCAAGTTTGCCCTCACTGACTATGTATGTACTATTATTATTTTGTCTGACGACAACGCCTCAAAAATTGCTCATAGCATAAAAACGAACCATGCAAGGATTAAATCAGTCGGAATTTCACACAATAACTTAATTTATCAAAATATAGGCAACCAAAAATTCTATACTTATTTCTAAATTTTTTACTTCGTCAGCATATCAAACAATCTGATCAACATGTTGCAAAAACTTCAACGCTAAAAACTGTAATAATTAGTTATTATCTCATTAGTCATGATTGTCAGCTTACGCTTAAAATCCATCCACATGAAAGTTCTATTTTAACAAAATATTTGGCAGCTACAGAACTTATTTAAATTATTGTAAAACTCATTATTATTTTAAAACATAATCCTCAATGGGCATTTTTGAACAAATTTTATTAAAATAATCAATGTGTAAATATGTAAGTATACTGTATACCACAGTTCATCGTATTAAATACAGTTAGCTCCAATGTCAACTTAATATATTATGGACTTAAAGACCTTTAGAGATGAACATGAAATTTATCGAAAATAATAATGACCGGTAAGAAGCTAAGGGAATCTGCTATAATAAATGTCCAGAATCCATTGAGCAAGTGTTGGTGAAGATATTTGTGTGTATTTTCCAATAAATTTCTCTTCAGCGATCATTCAGCAACATAAAAGTATTTATTTACTACATATGTATGTACATACACGTTCGACCCACGGTTAACATAATCGGTTTTTATATTGTAGTATGTACAGAACAGAAAGAATCGTATCCCCTGATTCGGTTACTGTTGATAAAATTTTAGAAATCCTTATAAAAGGTCTATACTAGCAACAATAACATAATACATTACAATAGCTAAAATTTATAAAGCTATTAAGCGGTGTTGTTACAAAATTGCAAAGATAAAAGAACATTAAAATATTCATAGGAACATTATTAACTCGCAAAACGAGGGGAAAGGGAGCAAATCTGGCTACTCTGAGCTTAATGACCATTTCGCCGTTCCAAATTCAGCTCTCTGGCCTCTTTAAATTCACTTGATAGCAATTATACACCGGCGACACTTCATGGGCAACACTACATTCATTTATGTCATCAAAAGCGTAGAACTCTTTATTTTTTCAATAATGACCAAACATTTTGGAAAAATTATAATTTGAAGAGTGATTTTTTCATTGTATGACCCCGTCATTTGCCTTACATGACACATACAACTGCATTTATCGTAATCAGCGACCGCGAGATCCTATTTTTCATTACCTACATACAGACGCGTCTCAACTGATTTTCGCATTACCAGTAAGCGAGCAGCGAGCCATCGAACGAACACATACAAATATAATTTCAAAATAAAATTCTGCATACCCACGCGCAAGTTGCGTGCGAGCAGCGGTCAACTGTGACGACCACTGAAAATCTATATTCAAAAAATCGCAAAATTTGATTATTATACGTGTCAAAATTATTAAATTTTCATCCAGCACCGTCCCGCAGGGTTAATAAAATACCCAATGCGGGGTTAAAACAATGACACCGTCGAGTTTAACGAATTAAATAATCTTATAATCCTATTGCTCATCCCCAGAAAGCAAAAACTTACTTTCTAAAATTTTTAATTTTCACTTCTGTGGGGTAATTTATAATCCTTGAATGACCCAAATGGCCGAAATCAAAGACTTCGTGTCGATTTTTGTGAAAATTTAGGTAGGAAATCATGGAAGCAGTACAAATACAAAGCTACGTGCACATATATGTCACTACGGGTTGAATAAAAAAATTTGCTAAAATCAATCAATCCGGTGAACAGTTATACGGCGAAGAAACGGATTGTATAGAAAACGAGTGTAAAAACATATACATAATATACATATAATATATATATTATATTAATATATGTATGTCTGGTTTCTCCAAACCGGGAAGGGATTAGTAGGACGCACCACAAACTTAATAAAAATAATGACTACTACAAAAACAGTGAAACGGAATAATTCTCGAAAAAGTATGGTAAAAACTGTGTATCATTGAAATAAAATTTATAATTAAATAAGGATACGAAATTTTATATTGCTATTAGTAACTTTCACTAACGATGATGTTGCTAGTCTACGATTATTAAACTGTTACAGAAGCTTCGAAATGCTAACAAAATGGAATAGCAAAAAACGACAATACGTATCATGTACTCACGATACCTTCGAACGCAGTAAATAAATTATTATGATAGCCAAATCCGGCAGGCTGTCCTCAATATTTATTGCATGACAACAAAATAAATTTGTTTCAATTACGGTATTCGATACTATTAACTGTCGCCTTACGAGCAAACGAGCAATCAAAACAGTAATTACAAAATTATTTCATAATAAAACTGATTTTCCTAAGAGCAAGTTGCGAGCGAGCAGCGGTCAATTGCGGCGAGTACTGTATTTACAACCCATGCACACAATGGTTTACCCAGCTCATTACGTTGACCAGTATGTAAGGGTGCTGTATAGCGTACATATGTAGCTAATCACAATTTTGCACCGTTATTACAATTCTGCAAGAACACAGTAATGGAAAATTACCGTGCAATAGACCTCTTCTAAATGGTCCGCTAAGCGACCAACAGATAGTTTTTAATACCGGTCAGTATAATGAAACGAAATTAACAGAACCCAAACAAAGACACATTTCACGTCAAGTTAACACAACACCGCCGTCGCGATACCGTGTAAAAATTTTGATAAACGAATCAACTTCCGGATATGAATTTATAAAATACATTTACAACGACGACAGAAAACAATAGTTTTTCAAAAAAATTAAGTTTTTCAATTTTTTAATTGAAATTTTGCTTATTTTTGATATTACATGGGCAATACCACTTTATTTCAAATATTTCTTATAGTTTCTGAATTGATACACTTAAAATTTCGTCTACTCTTTATATTATCCTGTTGTCACCGTTGAAGAATTTAACAACAAATTTTACAAATGCAACGCGAAGTACCACAAGCGGATGCCGCTAGTGTGCAAGGATCTACATCAGGCAATCAGTGTTATAGATTAAAGGGCGCGCGTGCATCATGCGAACGTGAATCATTTCTGGCGAAACTTGTTAACACATACAGACACCAATACTTTCATCCCCATTCACACTAGTACTGCATCATCAAACGATTTGTTCGAGAAACAAACGTAATCGTAGAAAAAACCGGTATAGATCTGTGAAATGAAAACACTATGAATATTTTAGCAAAATAAGTTTTCCTGAATAAATTTGCTAGTACTGCCACTGTCGATAGATCAGAAAGTTTTGTGACACTTTTCAGTACAAGTCAATGTATACGATTAAAAGATGACCACTCACTGCTGCAGTAGGCGCTGACTCAATTGAATTTTTGTGCTCGGAAGTGAGAGGTAGTAGCGTGATTTAGCGGCTTTAGTTAATTCGGTCAAATGCAGAGTTATGCTCTTATGCATAATTATACTGCATAAAAACAAACATTAGTAAAACACGATAAAAAATGAACGTATGCGAACGTGCTTTACAAATTCGATACAATGTTCGTGTATAACTAAAAAACGCATACAAACGTTATAACGTTGCTTCATACAACAACGTTGTTACGTTCGTTTCGTGCATACCTATTTTTGTTTCTGCCTGTAATCTCGGCGAGCGTTCATCATACACTCGCGATACCAGATATATTATCAATTATTTACACAAAGGTACATCTTATTCATCCTAATTATTGTTTAACAGTAGAAACAAGACGCAGATCGGGAAAGTCATTTTCTTGTTCGAAGACATTTCATAAAGTCTCATTGAAGATTAAACAAATTGCCATATCTAATTACAATGTAGCCAGTAATATACATAATACAAAAATAGTTTTCGGCAGAAATAGTTGTGCCTTATCAATTGAAAAAGACTCACACTAACACCAAATAGAATTAATTTACATGACCAGGCGCAAAACGCTTTGGCTGCAATCAAAAGCATTAAACAATAAAGTTTTAACCGGTCAAATAACTTTATATAAGAACTTTGGAACACTAATCCGGAACGCAGTAAAACAAAGGCGATGACTAACTTTCAACCACAGATTAAAACATAGTAAAAACATCCTTGTTTAGTGCATCGAACAATGTCGAATAAACAGCTATTTCTGGCGATAACCATGCAAAAGATATTAACCATGTAAGAAGGAAAATACTTACAATCACTTGTTGCGAATAAGCGCTCGACTTTTCGAGATTCCCTGGCGTCGCTGAAATAGCAGTGACTAACTAGTGACTTGTTTTTGTGCCAAGATGGTGAATTCTGAGTGTTGAATATATAATTCAGAGACATGTACGCAGCTATCTTGAGCATAAAATTACAAAATAGGCCACGGAAGATCAGTCATTTTATTTGAATTATTGAGAAGATATGCCCGATTACTGTGCATAAGATATGACCATTTTCGTGTTTTAGGGTACCGTAGGCCATTAACAAACTCTTGTTGACGCAACCTTGCAGGGTAAATAAATGAAACATCAACACACATTTTCAGCTACATACGTAAAGAATTAATTGATCTACAAAACTGTACCAGAAACAGCCATATAGGTTGAGAGATTGCGGAATTATTACCATATTCGTGTAGTTTTGGTCAAAGGGCCCATATAAAAACCTTTTTGACCCAAGTCTGCCCATTAAACCATGACAATACCACATATATCGAGCGGTTGTGGAGATATTACAATTCGTGTATTTTAGGTCGTATGGGCCAATCTTAGAACCCGGTTTGAGGTAAACCTACATTCTAAGGAAACCGACATGGAAAACAATATTATACAATCTTATAGAGGCTTACTTGTGCTACAAAATGAGCCCGATTTTACTCAGGTATCTACACCGGTTGTCGAGTTATAATAAGTAAAGTGGTTTTTAGCTTTTTGGGACCTTATCCGAGCCCATTTGGCCCGCCCTTTCGGGAGAAAGATGTTGGAACCTGTTTTCCCGCCTAATTATAGGCCGAATTTAGAAATTTCAAGCTTTTAAATAAGTTACCGCGAAAATTATTATTTAACGCTAAAGTTGGGTTATGTGTGTCGCCCTAAGAAGCCAATAACGACATTGCCAAATTTTACCACTGTCACCGCTAGTAAGAATTCTTAGCTTCGCTCGCTTTAATCACTAACTCTGAATTCAATTAACGGTCCTAGAGAATACAAAAACCTAAAAACGGCAACGTATAATTGGCTTCAAATGCCATAAATAAAACTTTAAAAGTGCGCGCTAAACATTTTGAAAAATGCCTTGAAAACACCGTTCGGGCAAAATTTTATTTTTTTCAAACGAACGCTAATCATTCGAAGATAGTAACGCTGTACCTAAAATACATAAGTATATCACCATTTTTATATGTTTTATTTACCTTTGCGTACTAACCTGGAAATGTTACGTCCGCATAATATGTTAATAACTAAGTTTCCGAAAATAAACTAAAATCTTATTTTTATCCTTTATGCAAAGTAATTTGAAGGTCAGATGCATATATCCAATTTTCTTACTCAGGATGGCTCTCAGGTGTTTCACCCCTAGGTTTTGTTGCCTTGCCTCAGTTCAGCCCCCAGGTATTTTTGTGCACGACTAAAATAGGCCAAGTAGTTTTACCTTATGGAACTCAAAAAATCACTAAAGTTTTACCCTGCGTGGCTAAAACAATATAGTAGCCGTCAATTGATAGGATTTCACTAGGTATTATTACTGTGAATTGGCTACTTATATGTGCTATTTTCGATATTTCACCTCCCCTACTTTAGCTAAGTCTGCCCAGATCGACCCGGGTAAAAACCAATTTCTGGGTGCTTTATATTATCAAGTCAACCCCAGATTTTATTGCAAACCTAACACATATCACGGCACAGATCTTGACATTTGATGCATCAAAAGCTTTTCCCTCGTTTTAAACTAAAATTTTTTGATCATATTTTTACTATGCATAAACTCTAAATCTGGAGCTAACATGTTCTCATTTTGTACAACTCCGGTTTAATGAGCAGTCCGGTTCCCATTGCGTCTGATCCGATCTGATCCGAATTGCAGGTGAACTACATACATATTGAGGGTTCGCAATACACCCCGACCCAATGGGAGCAGGAGCCTTGTTGAGGACTCCGGGGAGTAAATATAGCTTGAGGGTGGTGGGTCCGACCGTTAGATGGGAAACCTCCCATTGACACCTATGACATGTGTACGGTTGGCACAAAACTTGGTCGTATCGGATCGGATGCAATTTAAACACAAATCGGACCACGTCGAGCGCAATGTGAACATAACCTAAGACTTGATTATGTAACTTACTGGCGTTGCCCGGATTTTCAATAGAATAATAACATTGTTGAGCGGAGCTCGGCGAAGCCGAGCGAAGCGTTTTTATTTTCTGTCTGGGAGTAAAAAGGTCCATGTCCGTCCGTTCGTTCGTTCGGTCCGACGGATCTCAAGAACCACTGAACGGATTTTAAAAAACTTTTTTTGTTTGAAAGCCTATTATGCATATTTGGGATTAAAAAATTTTGAGTGGTTAATTAGTAATTAGCTAATTAGTTAAGCTTATGCAGCTAAAATAGAGAATTTTGTAATATTTGTGTTATTTATTGAAATAGAATCGTTTCGATCAAACCATTATACGTTTTCGGGTCAAAGAATTCAAATATAATAATTTTACCAATGATAAAGCCCTATGCAATGTAGTTACAAGAACATAAAATTGAGCACATTCGTAATGCCATAGTCCGAGCTCCGCGCACAAATGTAGTTCCACTACCGACTAGTTATTTTCTGTCTGGGAGTAAAAAGGTCGATGTCCGTCCGTTCGTGCGTTCGTTCGGTCCGACGGATCTCACGAATCACTGAACCGATTTTAAAAAACTTTTTTGTTTGAAAGCCTATCATGTCAGAGTGTGCACCTGATATTTGGGATTAAAAAAATTTGAGTGGTTAATTAGTAATTAGCTAATTAATTAAGCTTATGCAGCTAAAATAGAGAATTTTGCAATATTTGTGTTATTTATTGAAATAGAATCGTTTCGATCAAAGCATTAATAGGGTTTTTGTGTCGAAGAATTCAAATATAATATTTTTATCACTTAATAGTCAATATTTGAGTTATTTATTATTGTCAATATTTTTGAGTTATATATTTGAGCTCCGCTCACAAATGTAGTTCCACTACCGACTAGTTATGTATATTAATTATGTATACTTGTCGACTACAGCATGTTAGTTTTTAACAGAATATAGCTTATTTTATGTTACATAGTTTTTTACTCAAAACGAAAAAGACTTCTTCGCTCGAAATAGTACATGCTTTCGGTTGAGCACTGCAATGGCAAACTACTATGAAAAGTTGGCATTAATGGAGTCATATGTGTTCAAGATAGAAATTATTCAATAACTTACTATATTATTCACTTATTACGTTTAAATCCGCCACCAGACTTACTCAGCTGCCTCTTGTCGCCCAAGATTTCGTGGAATACCAGCCGCGTTGGTACCAGCCTGCCCAACACCTGTAGCTGTCGTATCGAACGAAAGGCGTCCACGTCCGCCCGCTTGACGTCCAGATGATAATGCTTGTTCGTCACCACGTGATGACGAAGGGCCAGACCTCATATCTAAAACACTAATACAGGTTGTCTGTATGCGAGCTTTTAACCATAAATGCTAGAATCTGTTATCCGTAGCCGCGTATCAAGTACAAACATTTCCACTTTTCATATTTCATTATAATACTCAAACTAGGTTTATGCAACCAGAATTTGTTGAGATGTATGTATATTAAATATCACTAATACTATTAGGTTAAGTATAACAATGGTAGGCTGTTCATTATGACGCAAATGGGGTACAGTAAGTTACATGTAAAAATATTAAGTACACGTAAACTTGAAAGCAGACTAGATGAAACACTGTCACTAGCGAACGATCTTCGATTATAAGCAAGCGACCAGACTTTGATTTAAGAGTCACAAACGTGTGATGTTTGCTAACCGGAGACTGTTTATATTAACGTGAGTTAGTAACATAAAATTTTCAAATGTAAAAATGTCCAAAATTAAAATAAACATCGTTGTATTTTTGAGCACTTTATTGTGATTCTTACTGTATATTTTAATCTACGAAATATGTTGGACTCAAATATATTTTCTCATGTCGTTATACAGTTACAATCAGAATTAAGTGCTCAAAAATCGAACGAAGTTTTGTTCGATTTCGATCATTTTCGTTTAAACGAAAATTGATTAGTAACGAATTTCGATTACGTCTAAATAAAAAAATAATTTAATGAAAAATATCACACTATCTATGGAATTACTAATAATTTGCACAACTTACCAATATGCGTAAGTGTTTGAGGTAATAAATCAGGCCGATCGGAACTGAGACCTGAATTGCAGTAAAATAGAAAATATGTAAAAGAAATTTTGCAAATACTTTTCACGCACTTCCACATTAAATTTCGTCGTATACGTTTTCGTTAAACAATACTATAATTATTTCAAATTACAGTGCTCGACTTGTACAAACAGATGCCATTTCCATTCCGCTTGTTACGGTTAAAACGAAAATGTTGAAACACAATTTCTATCTAACCTCATTTTTCACACTGGTACGAATCTCTTCAAATTTACCAACGTTCCTGTGGTGACCCACAAAATTAGCGTCGTAGCTTCAGGGTCAATTATCGCGACTATGAGGATCCAGAAAGAACCCGTACAGGGGTAGCAGATGAACAATTTAGGCCATTAGCATACGTCTGCCACAAAGTCTGTGTACACAGCTTAAAATTGGAGCCTGATTTGTCAAAAGATCGAGTTTTTGGACGGCAGATCACAGAGAGCGGTCGTCCCCTTTTCTATTTAGGACGCCAGGTACCAATAATAGTTGCACAACATCGCTCGGTTTGATACAGAGCTACATATGTGGGCGCCATTGCTTGTGCTGTGACTTGTGCAGATTCTTTTCTGATAGTTGTTGCAGAAAACTGTAATCCGATAGTTTATAAAATTTACGCTAAGGGATAAAAACTCTTATCTCAGGCCATATACAATCATCTATAGCAATAAAACAGTACTAGGAAACAAATCGAATCGAAGAGCCAATTATTTTTAACATAGTCTGGACTAATAAGATCATAATTTCGCGTTGCATCCCAGTGACATTTCTAGGTTTTGAACAAACTACGCAAATTAATGCGAAACATAATTGGGAGGCTGACAATAAATTCAAGTATTCACAACTGTAACTGTACCCGGAAGAGGGTTGCGAGCGTTTATAATTGAAAATGGGGCTTGTAATGCTTTTGTTCGAAAAAAACGCAATTTCATACCGCGAGCTAGTTTTTGGATACAGAATCTATCTTAAATACCAATCAGATGTGATCTTAAACGCCAATCAGCGTCTCTACTTAAGAGAAACGTGACTGAAATCTTTAACGACTCGGCTACTAAATTTACAATACGAACAAATAGTAATCTCTCTGTTTCAAAGCTGTACAGAAGACTAGGGCGTGTACCTGTGTCGCTGAACCGTACGAACAATACCCGCGCATAATATCTAAACTTGTTATCGCGCCGATCTCATGAGATTTCATCTTGGCCGACACATTTCACAGCTTTTGATTAGCTATATGTAATCCTAATTACAAGACCGTTAATGAACGAAATGCAAAGTTAATAACTCCAATTTTGACTGCAAAATGTAACCGCTTCTCTAATGGTTTTTTATCTAGTAAACACTTGAAAGACATAATATAATATGCATTATAACACATAGGTCCAAGACGTAAACAATTGCAGTTCTGATGTTGTTAGCAAAAAATCCTTTTAATGTTCGTTTTAAAAAAGTAACAAGCGAGACGTTCAAGCATCTCAATATCGGCTAGTTTTAAAAAATACGAAAACATTGAGGTGGGTCAATGCAGCTGACCTGATGTAGAAGGCATATCGGCCCTGCCAAAAGAATCATGTGTTAATTCGGCTGTGGCACCAACAGCGCCCTGGCCGCCGCTTCCGTGAGTCGAACGATGTTTCTTAGATGCAGTATGACGAAGTGCTGAAATATAAACACGTACTCCGTAACAACAAATACAATCTTTACACTAATACTACAGAAACGCCACAATGAATGCTATTAAAGAAACATATTGATATCGAAAAAGGGGGAAACATGTACTAGATTTACCAACCATTTTTTAAGAAAAAATTTCTACTTCTAAGCTGTTTCACATTGGAAGGCCCTGATGTAAAACCCGCTATTTTTGTCGTAGCAATACCGAATACTTATTGAACCGCCGTCTACGTAGAAGTTAATTGAAAAATCTGAAAACTATTTTGGAGCTAAATAATAATTTTATCCTCTGCACCTCCATCGAGTATTAAGGATATATACTCATTATTAACTTTAAATCAATACTACCAGCCCTTTCAGGGCTGTTTCTAGGGATTCCGACGCCCCCAAACCTTGTGCTAGGTCCCATCCAGTGACGAATCCAGACTCTCGTAATGGATAGGACCTCGAGGTGCCCTACTCCACCCCAGCCCCTCCAAGGCGCTGCAGCTCCCTCCCCCAAGGCGCTGCACAAAGGGTAAAGGCCCTCAATGTATATTTGTACCCGCTAAAGCCATATTAGTAACCCCGCACGCCGAAAGTTAGCAAAAAAATTGGGTAAAGTAACAAACAATGGAGCGAATCCGAGGAAAATGGCAACTCAGCGCTTATTTTCTGTGTTGACAGATCGAATAGAGTGCCGGGCCAGCTTGATTTGTTGGGGGCACTGCCCCCTGTCCTCTCAGCGCAATTTTCTCAAAATTAGCTCACAGGGCAATAGATTGCGCAAACTTTTCTGATTTAAAGCGAAAACAAGTTCCACTAGTTTGTAAAACACATGGTTCGTCGCGACAGCTAAAATTTTAAATGTAATACTTTAAATTTATAAAATGCTCGAAAATTTTAGTCAAGAGGGTTTGCTAAGCGTTCACCATTTCTCAAGGCTACATATGGCCCAAATATGAATAAAAAAATATAAAACGGTCAATTGGCGTTACTTTTTAGAATTTTTCATTGAGAATAAATGTCACAGAATTACAATTGGCCGATTCAATTACGTGCCAAACAAAAAAATCATATACCCTGTTACAAGTTTTCGGGTGCAGAAGGGGAACGGGTAATGGGGACGGTAAAAGTTACGATTGTGAATGCTTTTCGCTATATTTTAGAAACTTTTATTATCTGCAGATAAAATCTATTTTTTGTCATACTTGTCTGTGGGTTCAATCACCCAAAAATAGCATGTATGTAACAATCGTTCCAGCCCACTTGAAGTAAGGTCTACAATATAGGTCTGCTGGAAAAATGTAAAATTCAAGGCGAACGAATTAGAATTCCAGCAGACATTTAATCGTTTTCGGGATAAAATATTTAAGCCCTTGCAAAGTGCTATTATATCGTTTCTATATAAATATACCGTATGCAATAGCTAAAACAAAAATTTCCCAAACAATGGCACAACTTCACGACAGCAAAGTATTTAGATTTTAGCTCAAGACTTTAGAACCGCACAAAGAGTTCAGTATAATTACTATTAACTATGTTCATATCGCGTATCTGTCTGATCTGTGATGTCTTGCAGACCACGAGTACGCTGGCCAAACGATGCTTGACGCCGTACGCAAAATTCATAGACCAAGACGGTGTCATTGTTACTGTGTGAAAACTCTGACATTATGTAGCTAGCATGCCATGTAAAGATTTCTTCAAAAACCTTAACGTTGTCTGCTACACCCTGCTATGCAGGGTGTGCCGGATACTTTGTGGGGTAGATAGGTTTCAAACCGCGGGCACATTACAAATTAAACTGCACATTAGCAACTCGTGCGGCGAGAAGAAACGACGAAATTGTTTGAAGTTTGCGCTTAGTGATTATTACGATACTACAAATTTGGTGTTCCGAACCCCCTTCAATGTGCCAGAAAGGAATAATACATACACTAGTGCTACATTAAATCCAATGTTAAGGCCATTTTAAGCACATAAGAAAACCGTACTATTAAACTACTTCTTTCTGTCTCCAATATAAAAAAGAAAGAACCATTCAAAATTTATACATCAGAAATTTCAACAAAATGAATCACAGATATCATTTTTCATGGTATAGGCCCATTGCATTAGCCATAATTGGGTACAAACTACGTGAATACAATGGATTACGTCGTACTCAGAAACGTTGAAAACCTATATAGCCTTCTACGCAGTACAACCAATGTAAGAAATGCTAAAATCTGAAGTTTTGGGGCAAAATTTAGCACATTTAGATCAGTGCAGCGTTACAAAGAATAAGGACATACCATACCCAATATAGGTTTACGACAATAAAATAAAAAGCATTTAACGACTTCATCGTTCTCCTCGAATAAGTAAGAAATGCACTTAGTCAATTCAAATATTTATTATGGCACTAAGTATTTTTTAATCTTTGACTCGTAGCTGGATAACACTTATTCTGGCTAAAATTGTAAAACAACAAAATGTTGATATTTTATTTTTTATATGGGCTCCGTTTACCCGAATCTTCTTGCAGAAGTTATAACCTATAATCAACTGACCAAAATTAAGCATTCACGCTTAGTATCGGGTTCATGCGTATTTGAGAAATAAGAATACATACAAAGCTAAAGTCCACAGTTAGATCCTATTACATGTCAAAACATTTGCGAAAATGCAACAATAATGTTTTGAGCTAACAAATGCACAGAAAGCTTTTTTGCATAGCTGAGCGCCATTTGAGGAATCCCTACTCGCCCCGGTACTTCAAAGTTTCTGGTCTAAATTATAAGAGTATAAAGCATACTATTTTGCGAATTCAGCAAAATGTTATAACTGTCGCGATCGTGCAGTGTTAGTAAAATAGTAATGCAAGAAAATTAAATAACAGAAATAACTAATGTTAGTAAGAGCAGACTTCATATACACCATTGCTAGAGTATTTGCTAGGGTCATCTCCAACAGAGAATTTAAAAATGTTTGGAAACATTTCATCCAACGTATATATCCTGGTTAATAGGGTTGTGTAATATTTTTTCTGGCAGAAGGCGTCATACTGGCAAAAATTTTGTCCGTGCCACATAGTGTCTAATGTACCATATTCAATTTTCTTTACTATTTTAGAATCGAGGACCTTTCGAAGGTATTTGAAAGACTGACGTGAATTTTTTCATCAATTTCATTACCATACATACTCAAAGGGCGCAACCTCCCCTGAGAGGGCGTCCTCCGACACATGGTGGCGCCCGAAGCACCGCCTTTCCCCCTCCTCTATGATTATGACTACCTAATGATGACCTTCGCCACAGATAAACGCCGTTGTCTGCTTTGATCAAAAATGTCACACAGTTGACATTTATGAAATTTAAAAACTTCGCAGGTGTTTTAAATGACCAACTAGCTAGAACTGATGTGAGAAGATGGTTTGAGAGATCTAGGAGATCTCAGCCATTCTGCTCCTGAGTGGTCTGATGCGGCACCACAGTTTGTGTATGAAATTGTAAGATTACAAAAATAGTAGTAAATACCTAAATTATGCAATGACACATCACAGTATTAATCAAATTCTAAATCAGTCTATACATGTTCTAATGTGTTCGTCTTTACAGAAAACTTTTGCTAAACTTGCGGCTGCGCCCTAGCTGTGGGCTGCTACGAATGGTTCTATAATGTGTTAGCCTTTGCAATAATGCTTGCTGAAGTTCTGCTACACATATTTAACTATTACCTTTGCTTGTATTCGTCACTCATGGCTTGCTGCGGCTGCTCCCTAGCAGTGGTCTGCTACGAATGGTTCTAATGCGTTCGCCGTTGCGAAAACGTCTGCTGAAGTTCTGTTACACATATTTTTTTATTTTTTAACTTTGTTTGTCTTGTTTACCTATGGTTTGCTGTAGCTGCCCCCTACCAGTGGCCTGCTGCGCACAGTTCTATGTTCGCTTTTGAGAAAATGTTTGCTGAAATTATGCTACGCATATCTTTTATCTTTGCTTGCTTTGTTCAACTATGACTTGGTGCGGCTAACCCCTAGCAGTGGTCTGCGACGAGAGCGGGAAACACCCGGAGAAATCCCTTGGGTGAATCTCCTGTAACATAGGGACAGTCGCCTCAACCCACTGGTCCCTTTGGGGACCGCAGTGTTAGGCATGGCACAGAGTTTATACATGCTATTTAGTTAGTGACATTTATATCAACAAAACTATTAGGACACAAATAAAGATTAAAATCCTAAGCGAGAAAAGAATATAAAAATAAAAATCATGCTATTAATATTTTTTGTAAATTTGTAACATCGTCCTGGACTACTGGCTTCACCGTGGAGGAAGAATGGGACAGCCCCCATACTTGGTCTTTCACAGATTTGTGAGATGCTGCCCCTTCCTCCAGTTCACGCCAGCTATTTTGGTCCCCATCCCTCGCCTAGCGAACCGGGCACCAACCCGCATACATGGTCACCCTGGTAATGACTGCTAATAGTTTTGAATTTATGGTGGCCGCCGAAACATCTCACAGTTTCAACAAAAATCACCACAAAGACGAAGAAATTATAAAACAAAATCATCCGACTCTGCCCCATATTTGTCGACATTCCGGTTCTGGCACCAGCCCCCTAGTTGGGTAACCCCGTTAATAAACCGAGGGTCTCCCCGGTTAGTTCCAAGCATAAATTTTGACCCGACGGACAAGACAGAACTAGAAGCTTGTCTTATTGCTATGACATGGAATTCTGAGTGCTGAACATGTCATTCAAAGACATGTATGCATCTACATTGAAAATCAACTTATACAATGAGCCGAGTATCAGACATAATACTTATATCACCCATACAGCAGCTGTGGAGATATTGCTGTTTTCGTGTAGTTATGGGGCCATAAGGTCGTTCAAATAGTTAAAACCCCGTTCTGATCCAACCCACCACCGTATTAAGTAATTAAAATAGCATCAAAAAGAGCAGATACATCGGAAATGAGATCAACAACACACATATAGCTAGAATATTTGCGGAAATATTGCCGTTTTAGTGTTTTTGGTACCGTGGGACCAGTCAAAAAAACGTTATGACCAAACCCTGCAGCGTAAAAGATAACAGCATCACGCCATTTGCAGCTACAAATAGGATGATCATATCAAATATATTATCGTTGTCGGAGATATTGTCGTTTTCGTGTACTTTACGTCTCACGGGTCCAGTTAAAAACCCATGTTCACCCAATTCCAACATCCTAAAATTGCACTTTTCGAAGCATTTCATACAATCTTATAGAGAATTATTTGCTCTACAAAAATGGAGCCCAATTTGACTTAGATCTCTACATGCCCACATATCTAAGCTGGTCGAGATAATATGAATAACGTGATTTTTCGGGCCCTTGGGGACCCGACCCGAGCCCCTTTGGCCACATTTTTCGCGGGTAAGATGTAGCGGACATTGGCAGATTTCAGCACGACCACGGCTAGTAAGAAATCTTCGCTTCCCTACACTCAGAATTCAAATATAAGATTCTACGTCTAACCACTATGCGAGGAAAATTTCTTTAAAAAAACTAGATGCTACCCACAATATTGTCGGACTGCGTAATTCATAATCAAACTTGCGAGAATATACTGAAATTTCAGTTAGTTTCACACTTTCCTGGGTATTATAGAATGTCACCGAAACAATTTCCAATACTCAAAATCAAAACATGAGGAAACTGAAATTGCACTATATTTTAAAGCATCTTGGTGTGCTATAAAAACAAAAATCGAGGTTTGCAAAACGTTTCCTGAGTTTTAGCAGTTCCAATATTTTACTAACTCCGAACATGAAGATTCCAATCCGTACAAGTGGTGCTAAAGTTTTTGAGCCTTTGAAATTAATCTACAAGCACTACAGGACAGGAAAATTTGTTTTAACTTTTAAAATAATTTAAAATGTGAAATAGCACATTAACAACTTGTCGAATCCATAAAGATTGAAGCTAATATCAAACGTATCGCTATTAAGACATTACGTAGCACCCAACATTTGCTCAAGACAACAACACAAGCGCGGATTTCCTATTTGGAATATTTAGTAACCAAAATAGAATAAATTGAAAAAGAACAACACAAAGAAATTAAAGCTAAATGGTAAAACCGATTTGGAATTTGTGTCTCATAACCGTAGCAGATAATTAATACATATACAATGTTCCATGATATGTAGCATATTGTTCCAGATAACATAGGAGATTTATGCGCAGCTCGGCTAACAAGCCCACGGTTGTGTATGCTAGCATAACAACCAGAGTAGTTAACTGCAATTGCTGAGAATATAGAACTGCTTACCGGATCGAATATTTTGTGAGTACACTGATGACAAAATCTAGTAGGTACACTTAAATTTCACAATACATATGCTGCCGGAAAACTTGTCAAATTTGTAAAGTCTTCTTTTGACGTTGCCAAATTACTGTGATCTGATATCTTCACTAATTATATGAAAATCATGCCAGGTTTATCCCAGCACTGTATCATGTCAAGTTTTACCCTCAAGTGACCGTATAACGTTTAGTCCCTTAAAAGCTAAGGCAAAGTCCAAGTCTAATCCTGAACTTCACCAGGGCTCGTAATTATTTTATATCAAATTTTTTTCCACCAATACTTATGGCATGTTTTCCCACTGTTATAAGCGGAAAATGTGACCTGATCTTGCAAAGTATTTAGATGCATGTGCTTTCAGACAAGGTAGCTTGTTACGCATTGATATAAAAGTAACCATATGCTACATAGGAAACCACGATTCTGAAAAACGATGATATCAGGATATATCAGTAACGAAATTCTTTGTCTGAAAACGACAAATAGTCCGATAGCTAGATCTTTTAGAAAACTTCAATTTTGATTGAGGTTAGTTACATGAAGTACTTCAATTACTGGTTACAAGTGATAGACCTGTTTGTATTACATGACTAGAACTGAACTTGGGCTGGAATCAGAAAATAACCGGAACCGGTAAATGGAACTATATATTTAAACCGGAATCTGTTCTTAGAAATTTATATATAGTAAAACAAATAAAGGAAGAAAAGAATGCACTGAGGATTTGAAATGCATTAAAATAAATTTTATATTAAGCTTCATGTATTGCAATAACATTATTGTCTTAGTGAGAGTTAGAAGAGGCTAAGGAAGCCGATAATGTTATTTTACCGATCAAGATATCGTTCGTCAGTTTTTATTCCATTAGCGCAAAAATTGCCTTCCATAAACTGAGTAACACTGAATGTGTTTGCAACGCATGAAGCGTAGACTAGACAATTTCCAACCGCCTGCCTTTACTAGATATAAGCTTGTTATATGTTACTCAGCAGGAAACTTGAAATCATTAGTCTATACAAATGTAAAACAAAATCACTGAAGGTATGATATAATTTTCTGAAGAGAACGCTGCAAATGAGACAAACTGATACTGCTCCAAACAGTTTCATTAAATACAGGCATTTACTGAGAATGCAGTTTTGAGTTGCAGACATGGTATTTTATTCCAATGTATGCAGATTTACAAAATTTGTAAGCACACTGCGTGGAGATAGAGGCAATTTACGGTTGCCAAATTTACAGTATTCTAAAATATTCAGAATTTAATCTATACGTCGTGGGGCAATGTTCGTTCAAAAGTTCACTCCAAGTAATTCTAACAATCCATGCTCTGTTGGTTATACATATCAAATTAGACTTAAAATCGAACATACACCACGATCTCTAAATAGGTAAATAGCTACTACAAGCATTTACCTGATTTTGCTTTATTAGCATAAGCTAAAGATAAACATTTCCTATAGGTCGTCGATATATGTCGAAACAAAAATATTTTCCGAAATTTTTAAACACTGCTCCGAAATTTTTAAACAATTTATTGCACCGCAAAGTTTAGGATTTCATACATTCAACTGCGCACAGCAAAAATTTGTCAAAATGTGATCCTTTTACGGTAGGCAAGCCACGAATGTATTTATACCAGAAATAGTGTCGCTTAGTTCGGCGGAGGTCATGTTTCTATATAAATCGTGGATCTAACAAAACTACATCAAAATTGTTCGATCACTACGTGGTTCTAAACAGCTCACACGAAGAGATAAAACTCCCGTTTTACACCCTAGTGTATTTTGGTTGCAAATATAAGTTACTAATTGTCACGGAGAGAGGAGTTTCCGCACATAGCCCATAATTGAGACAAAAATTCTTTTTTCTCTATCGTTTCGTCGCACAACTCTTTACTAAAGCCAGAAAGCAGTGTAACGCTTAGAAGTTCTCCGGAATATAGAACATCCAAATGGGGACGAAATATAAGTAGAATTAATATGCCCCAAAACACTCATTGTACAATTATGGTAAATTTGGGGCACGCAATTTATTTTGACAGTTGATACAATTTTGATTTTAAAGTAATAGATTATTCCCCATTGTTCCATTCTGCTGATGGAATATAGTGGTGTCAATGTACTGAAACGGACAAGGACTATAAAAACGTGGTAAAATTGGGATAGGCATTACGCTTTTCTGTACATAGATTGATTGATTAACTTTAAAGTTTGCCCCCAATATTTCTCCGTTGACTGTAATTCAGGAATAACACTAAAGCTATGTATAACCCTAAAGTTCACATGTGCAGTGAAAATAATGGTCAGATCAATTCACTAACAACACCACACGACTTACTATCATCACGCTTATGGTTCAAAATTCTGGATCAAACTCTGTTTAAAATCATGCCCAATAAAATTTTATACAACACCTAAATGTGAGTCTGCTGGATCCACGTATTACCTTGTCGTTACGATCGAAAAAACCAAATGTTGCGCTGATTTTGCATCAAAATGTTTTTGAGTCCAATCTGACTAGCAAGAAAGATTCTAAAAGCCATATTTGCAGCATATCTATTCCACATAAGGTCACATCTTCTACGAAAATTTCAAATAAATCGACTCACCTATTCTGACATTACAACTGATCACATAGAAATTTGAGTTGATACTGGCATGAAAACAAAGGATTGCTCAAGACTAGTTCCTCAACGGGTGAAGTTACGGACAAACAAGCATGCATAAGTATGCTAGTTTCTAAATATATCAAACTGAAAAATATTTAGCCAAATCCACTTTTTCGTTTCTGAATTTATGTTGTTGAAATAAAGAGAAGTTCTTTTACGTGCAGGCCAAGGAATAACGGGAAGAACCAGCAACCGGGACCGTCCATTTAGCCGGATCCGGAACATGGTCTTCGAAACCTATATAGTAAAACAGATGAAGGAAGAAATGCAGGTTCAGTAGGTTTAAAATGTGTTAAAAATAATATTTACATTAAACTTTATGTATTGTGATGGCAGTATTGCCTTTCTGGAACTTTAAACAGACTGAGGAAGCTAAATAATATTTATTTATCGATCAATACGTCAGTTTTTGGAACCCCAGAGCAAAAATGCCATCCACTATACACCGTTGCGTATATTGCGTCAAAATGAATGTGCCTATAATGCATGGAGCGTAGAACAAACACTTTCGCTATGTTTCCAGTCGCCTCCCTTTACTAAACATACTTTTGTTACATGTTATTCTGTAGAGAACTTGTCGTTATTGGTTTATATGGTTCTAAATAAGATAAAATAATAGAAGGTATATATACTATAATTTTCCGATTAGTGGTCAGAGACACTGTTTTGGCTTGCGTTTAGATGATAATGATAACTTTCTAACCACAATGCTATAAATGAGATAAACTGTTATACTGTTCGCACAGTTTCAATGAATACAGTTCGTTGTCAAGAACGCAGTTTCTGGCTGCGTTGCAGATAACGCTAGTTTACTTCAATATAGACTGATTTACCAAGTTTGCAAGCGCACAAGGCTTATGCTTGACGCAATTTATGTTAGCCAAGCTTACAGCTAAGTACTTCACATAATCCATACTCTGTTACCGAGTTGGACCGGTTTAAATCTAACATACCCCACAGACTTCTGAATGTGTAAAATAGCTACTACAAACATCGACCTGGTTTTATTTTGTTAACAAACTCCTGCAGGTTAACATAAAAATTCCTGCTGAAATTATGTATCCTACTTACGTTTCACAATGTAAATTGCGGAGTTAATCTTTTCTTTTGCTAGGTTGTGTTGGAACTTTGTCATTGCGTATATATTACATAACGTTTGGACAGCTGATGAAGCAAAAATGTGGAAAATTTCTTAAAACATGATGGTTTCTGTCCTTTGCCGGAACCGAAACCGGAACACGATTTTCGCCGGAACCGGAATTGCGTTTACTCCCAGGTGCAGGCAAGAACTAGCTGTGTAATAACTGCATAAATAAAGATTAGTAACAAAATTTAGACATTTTACGTAATATAAATCTACAGAAATAGATCTAATGGACGACACACCTATAATGGCTCAATGGGTCGACCTCTGTTCAAAATCGGGTGTCGATAGCTTCTTACGTTAAGCAGTGTACTTTGAATTCTTATTTATTGGTATTATTGTTTGCTACGACCCAGGTTCTATAAGATCCGACGGAAATAGTTATGGACCTCTCAAAGTGGTTACTAGCCAAAGCACAATGTGACGCAGACGTTCTACTCTATCCACAAGGAACTAACACACACATTATTGGATTCGTTTGAAATCTAATATTTATAAACTACCATACAAGACAAGCGCTAATATCGAAATAAAAAATCCAAAACTACAACTAAATACAAACATTGGTGCGCTACAGGTACTTTGAGCACCACAGCCAAACGCAGTCCGTTTCCAAAAGCTCCGTTGATATATGCTTGGAACTTGTTCTCAATCTGTTGCGCTAGAAGTACACTGAGCTAAGCCGCTCCAACCCGTCCCTGTAAGCTCCATACAGGCTACATTTAGAATTTGTTCAAAATACAATGTTTGAATAAAATGTCTGGAAGTCGTCTTTTCTCTCGCTTCCATCCTCAAAACGCTAAAATGTCACACAGTAGTGAGCAGATCTTTTCATATGCAAATTTTTAGTAGCCAAGGTATATAGAGTGGCACCGAACCAATGCTTACGGCGGTCTGTTCGATCTTTTAAATTAGGATCAGACAGCGGTGAAAGCTCCTAAGCACACCTTGCAAACAACATAATTATGTATGCAGCTGAACGGTCAGCACAAAAAATATACACAATCTAACTATATATACACATCTAAAAACAAAAAACAATGAATAGCAGGCAGGCGAGTGCTTTTGAAAGCAGAGACCGCATCGGGTTGAAAAGGATCAACCTGATCCTGCCCGACTATGGAATATTCGAGTTTTCCCTAATGACTATGCTGTATGCGACTTTTTTGCTAGTATTTTATCGAACACTGCTACTGCTGCGGCTGCACGACCAAAACATGATCCACGTCGCAACCACATGGTTTACTGGGGCCGCTGCTTCGAACATATGCCCTTTCAACCTCCGGTCCAAAAAAAGAGATAAATTAGAATTCGACCCGATGTGGTCTCTATTCGTCAGAGCCCCACATGGCTGATCCGATCTTAGAAAAGCTACCACCACCCTGTCGCAATTGTATACCTAGGTGGGCAAAATATAACTTAGTTAAGCCATATAGTTCACGATATTACGTGGTGTCAAATTATACAATTAAACCTAAAATAAAATTTAGATATGAAGTAAAATCTTGATAAACGCTTACAAGATTTTTAAGAGAGCAAACACCGTTGTTCCTAGTAAAGACAGAACATCAAACTCTTGATGACCATAAATATGATTTGGTATGATTTTAATGATAATGGCATGACATAGATTTATAGCGACATATTCATACCCATGTCAATCCACTTTTGGGCTAAAATCATTCTAAATACTATGAGTGTTATCACCAAAGTATTAGGAAATAGAGAAGCTGCATCGAAATGGGAATTATTGAATTCTTACTGAGTGAGTGAAACGAGCGAAGCGAACAATTCTTACTAGCCAGGAGTGTGAAATTTGACAGCGTCTGTTCGTAACTTTTTTCGTGTAACATGCATAACTCAACTTCTGATAGGCAGATCAGGTCCTGCGATACCGAAAAGTTGAAATCTATATTTGTGCCATTTAGTCAGACGCAAAAATCGATTCCATCACCTTCTCCCTCGAAAGGGTGTCCGAAAGGTCCCAGGTAGGGTCCCTAGGATCCCACCAAAATACGTTATGAGTCATATTTCGACAACCAACGGTGTGATCTGGCCGGATTTAGGTCCATTTTGTTCAGAATGTTTAGATGGTGTTGTTGCCGCGGTCACCTACGCTACAGGCTTGGGTCAAAATGGGTTTTAAAATTGACCCTTGAGACCCCGAAAGCACTAAATTGGTTATATCTCCTTAGCCGCTAGAGCGATTCGGCTAATATTGGGCTCATTTTGTTCAGAAAGCAAAGCTCTATATAGCTATATACGCTGCGTTGCTATTGACCTCACCTGTCGATCAGGTTTAGGGTTAGGATGGGTTGTAAATGGGCCCTTGGGACCCCGAAACACCAAATTAGCCATATCTCCTCATTAACTAGATCGATTCAACCGCGCTTGGGCTCATTTCGTTCAGAGAACAGCTATACATTGCTATATGTGGTGTTCTACTATTTGAGTTTTGTTTTGGATCTTCGATTTTAACGACATGTAAGTAACTCAGAATTCACTTTCTTGGCAATGAGACAAGTCCTATTAAATAACCTCCTACATAGGTTTGGTAAGGCATGTTCCAGTCAATCTTCAGCTGATTACTTAGGCTCCTGATCACGACAGCTGGCCTTCTATGTCACTACAAAACGACAATGCAAGACATTATTGTGTTAGTGAGCGCTAGTATGAACATAGCATTTAGTGAACATAACAAAAAATGAAGAATTAACTATTTAACACGCCGAAACATAAATTCTACATAAACGATCTAATAACAGAAGGGCAAACAAGATAATCTATATTAATAATGAGAACCGGAAATCTACCCAAATATGACGTCACAATATTTTTGAACTTTCGTCGACTGCCTTTCGTGCTCTCCGTATCGGCTTAAGATAAAAATGATTAACATTGATATAAAGAAATGGCAAACAAACGAATATATATACAAAATAAATAAGTTATAAAATGTTTAACAAACAAATACCTATATTATAACTAACTACATACATGATGGTAGTGATGGGCAACGACCGGTGTTGAAGTCTAACTATCGGTCGTTAAAATATTCGACCCGGCGTCGGCCCGCAGCTGAACAGGTGGCCCGAGCCTCGACACCTGGGCGGCTGACTGGCAAGGAGATTCTCTTCCTACGATATGAATTTTATAATCGCGAATGCGTCTTCAGCATTTACTAAAAAATCTATTTGTATCTCAAGGTTTTACACGGCGTATTATAGTAAGTGCCGAATCTTACGCCTAAGCTTGGCTAGCTATAGAAAGACTGTATTTTAGTGCTGGGCGACGGCCGACTTTGAGGTTTATAAGTAGACATTGACGCATATTAGTTTAAATAATAAACGTACATAGACATATGTTTAAATATAAATAAAAGATGGTACAAAAAGCTTCGCATGTTGGTTATTCAGGATTATATATACACCAAAACGTTCCAGCATTAAGGTTTATAATTGACTTTTAATATAGTACTACACGTATAAACCACGGCCGGTCGAGCGACGACTCATAACTGCTGACCAAGGGCTTTCGCAACTGTCATCGGCAGAAGATTGTTAACGACCGGGACCATCTTCGGCCATCCGTCCGACGGCTTTAACAACCGTTGCCCAACACTACATTATACGTATTATACTACATTGACACACGTAAATATATATTGTTACACGATAATGTACTAAAACGAGTACATAATACAATGGGAATCCATTTACACAAAGGTACAACAAATAATGCAGTACAACCGTACTTGTATGCAGCACGTCAGCAAACTTCTGACTTGGGGACCGAGGGGCTTCAGTCGGGAAACACCCCGATTCAAAATTCATATGGCGCTCGAATGGGGCCGTGCTAGATCGCTGAGGGTGGAAGCCGAAAAGCGGCCAACACCCCTCCCGTTTGGAGAAAGCAGATGACTCCCAAATTTACAATATCAAAGTATATGTTAGAGTTGAACATAGTTCCGCGTTAGCCACGGAGCTCCGCGCGTTTTTAACATACGACTCCACATTTTCGAAATGAGAAGGTGGAGTGGACGTTGTGCAAGTATAATGTGCCGTAAATATAATACTTATTGTTTGGTTTTGCCGTCTCAGGTGAGTTAATATTTTTGTCTGCTATAACGTATATATCGTTAAACCAGCAAGAATTCCAGAAATAACCGTGTACGGCGGCATTAGAAGTAATAAAAGCCACAATTTCAATTTTTGCAACAAAACCCTATATAAAAAGCTAAAAATTCACGACGGCGAGATGTCTCAAGAAAACAGTGGTCACAATTATCAAGACAGAATGTCATATTGTTAGTCAAGCCAGAAGGCGTTACGCTGTTTCGTTAGGAAAAGCAGCTTAGGATATGTGCAGTGCCTGCAACCCCACACTCCACCACAAAAAAGCTTAGGGATAATGTTGGACTTATTTAACCGTCACGGCTGGAGAAAATGTTCGATAACAAAATACTGAGAATAGAACAATTGTATTTCAGATAATTCTTCATAGGTTTGAATGGAATTTATGCTTTATTGGGCATGTATACTTTAGCACGGTGCCTTATCAAGAAATCGAGTTTTCATTTTAATTTAGAGTGGCCAGCCATCCTTTTATGCTAGAAGTTATTATTTTTTAATCTAGTCATATACGACACCTGATTGCAAAGATAGATATATAGACTATGGCAAAAATTCTGAGCAGTATAAAAACTGTCATCGGCATTATCTAAGACTGTAACTTCATAAAATAAAACCAAAGAGAAACAAACTTTTATGCAACGGAGGCCGAAACAAACTATTCAAGTATATCCGTAATAGCTGTTTCACTAAATCAGGTGTTACAGCACTACGAAAAACTAACGGCGAGTTAGTTCGGGATGACCAGGCACGCTCCAAGCTAACGCCTTCGAGAACGCGTTTACTACTGACGACCATAACAAACCGAACATAGTGACTACAATCTATAATGAACACATTTCATGTGTTACTTTCAGCCCGTACGCTGTAAGACTGCACCTCGCTGAGGTGAAATCAACACATAACTATTCACCAGATGGGTTTATACAGTACTTCCTTAAAAGGGTAAAGGATTCCATGTATTTGTTATCTATTAGCATACATTTTTGAACAATCTTTCATTAATGGAGTTCGTCAAGACATGGCTTAGTGCAACCGTCATAGAAATGTACAAGAAAGTGGATTCATATGATCCTTTAAATTACCACCCATTATCTGCTACCTCAAACTGTCGTAAAGTAATCAAGCGAATTATAAATATTGCCCTGATATATTACATGCACAAAAATGACATTATTTCGAATCAGCAGCATGGTTTCACATCAAAACGGTTTACTTGTACACAGCTTCTCGAATGTGTCAGCGACTAGGAGAAAATGGTAGACAGTGACCTTACGGTGGATGTAGCATAGACTTCGCGAAGATTTTTGACAAAGTATCTCGCAGTGAACTGATAAGAAATTAGCGGAACGCCATAATAGATTGGGCATCTCTTGAATTGGATCCAACCGTTTCTAACTAATAGAACTTTTCATGTTAAAGTCGATAACAACCAATCCATGAAACACGCAATTATTTCAGGTGTCCCACAAGGAAACGCGCTAGGACCAACACTTTCCTTGCATATCAATGATTTGCCTTCTCTTAATTTTGCTAATGTTTGCAATGTTTTCGCTGACAATGTAAAATTGTATAATATTATTCATCGCTTATGTAGCACGCAAGCTGCCAACAATCTACACAAAGCACTGTCGCAAACACAACCGTGGGAAGTCAAAACATGAAACGCGAAATGGAACATTCGTTGTAATTCTTGCCCTATTGAAAATTATATTTTGAACAGTGGGGGACTGTCCCCCCACTTCAAAAAGTGGGGTACCAGTCGTCAATTTCCCACTTATCTGCGCCCATAATCTTGCGCCAGACACACTGTAAGAACATAGCATCATGTGCTTATCGTCTAACAAACATGTTATTTCAGTGTATTTTTTCACTTCCAATGTAGATATTTTGACACGTGCCTAAGTTGCTTACGTAAGACCGACAGTATGCAAGCTTTGTTTGGTCACCGGTATCACTATGTGATATCGATGCTCTGGAGAGAGTACAACGTTATTGCACTCGACGCATTTACAACCGAGCAAATTTGCAACCAGCTAACTACATTAATCGGACGAAATTGCCGAATCTAGAAGCCTTAGAGCTTAGACGTTTACATCTCGACCACGCGATGATTTTTAAATGCTTGCATTGAAAAATTAACTCCGCCAGGATTAACAACTTCGAGGTCATTCTCTTGAGCTAAGAAAACGCGAAACCTAATACAAACGAACTTCATGAATCGCTCTTATATTATGGAATTGATGTCTGGAATATTCTTTCAGAAAACATCAATGGATGTAGACCCAATTGAGGCCATCCAAAAAAGCATTGAAATATGCTTTTACCAATGCCTAACTCGAGCAATACCAAAATTACCATAGAAACCTCTAGCAGATATATAAGGTATGGTTTGCCACCCTTCCTGCCCTAGCTTTACTGTAATACGAGGATGCGTTATAACTGTCTAAAACTGGTTTCAAAACAATGTTGTATATATTCCCAATCAGTATTGCTGAAATTTTGCTCATTTCTTCTACAGCATATCATATTTTGCATAACGGTAAGTTATTGTATTGTTATCACATTCCTAACTTTTCAGAGATTTATAACTTACAGCTAACATACATGGGCATAAATGTGTCAGTCGCCTTCTCGAGGTGAAAAATTAAATCTCCACCCCAACTCTAGTACTTTATCTCGATTTTATAGTGTAGAGTAACGTACTACCATTGCTAGACTACACCACAGAAAATACACGTCCACATGTAATTGCACTGAGCGCATATAAAAACATATATGCTAATTGCTAATCACACAACGTTCACGAGTGAAAATAATTTGCGAATTTGGCCACGTTCACTATAAAATTCGTAAATTTGTCCACGTTTGTACACTTGCGCACAATCATTTACAACGACATCGAAACTCCAGAGTAATTTTGTGGCGACTAAAACTGCACACTTTCAGAAAAGTCACCGAAATAATTTAAGTTAAAGTCCTGTAAACATTTCACATTGTAATCGATCAAAGGTAGACAAGAGAGATAAACGTCGCACACGACATTCTTGAAACTAAATCGTTCTTTGTACCGTTGCTACTTTTAACTACAAGCAACTATGCATATTTCATCCCTGAAATCTGCGGTATCATCCCCAATAATAACCTATACTATGTACCACAATAATTATATCGATGAAAGAGTATGATATAGTACCGTCGATTGTTTTAAAAGCAAAACCTTACAATGTGAATAAATTAAAACTAAGTTTGAAACATCAATCCATATTATTTTGTTATTTCGCCTTTAAAGAAAGCCTTGTTCACGCTAAAATTTTCACGATTGCACGTTTCTAACTTTTGTTGATTTTGCGTTTAGTTTAGCGTTAAATTAAATTGCTAAATAGACGTTAAAACGATCGTTAATTTGCAATATCGACCGATTTCGAAGGTATTCAAAAATAAAATCACCTCGAAATAAATCTGACTGCACCAAAGACGAGGTCAATGAAAAATTTGTGACTAAATAAAACAGACAACAGAATGACAATTAACACAGCTATATATCAAAAACAACTATGTACAAAATTATTTCTAGTAAGCTTAACAATAATGTATAGCATAATTTTTGTTTAGAAACTTCCAGGTATGAGTCACGTTACATAAGCCTCAGCGCCTATGCAAGTTGAAACCGAAACTACATACATAATTATGGTGATTCTATCACCCAACCACAAATTTTGCCTAAAAATTTGCAATAAGCACTGTTGTGCTAGTTCAAATACGGTAATTCGCGTGACTGAGGTTTGGCACCCCGATAAAAGTACAAAAAACAAAAGTTCGCGATAAGACTTGAACCCACACGTTCTACAAGACCGATGTACTTCTTATATAAAGAACTAGTGCATCACTTGACAATCCTGGATTTGGAACAAAGTTTTAAACCTGCCAATCTGGCTTCTCCAAATTACCAAAATTATAACTGGGGCATGACCTGGGGTTTCCCCCAGTTAAGAACAGGGGAACCGAAAATATCTGGTGGTGATTCTGCTCAGTTTATCTGAGAGTCCCCCAGGTTAACTGGAGGGGGACATAAAGTAGTGAGACCGACAGATAACGCAAAAATGTCTAGTTTGGCAAATGATTGTAATAATTATGCTTACTTAAAAGGTGAAAATTTTCCTAATTGAATTCCGAGTGAGTGATTGAAACGAGAGAAGAAAAGAATTCTTACTAAACATCACTGTGGTGAAATTTGACTATGTCTGTTTGTGCTTTTTAGGTTGATGCACTTAACTCAACTTTGGTTGGGCGGATCGATTCGCGCAAAAGCTCATTCGAAATTTTTGAAATCTCCATTTGTGCTCCTTAGTTAGGCGCAAAACCAGTTCCTGCATGTTACTCCTGAAAATGTGGGCCAAAGGGGCTCGGATCTGGAATCAACAACCGGTGTAGATATCTGAGTGAAACTGGCCTCCTTTTAAGATGTATATAATACTTTGCTACACACGTTCTCGTAGTATGTAGGATTTGTTTCAAAAGTATTTCTAAAATGGGCCCACGACACCCAAAATACCTGAAAATGGGAATAATCTCCACAACTATTCGAGCTTTTGGTCGCATTCTGTAGAGCAATTTCATCATCTAAATAGCTGCAAAATTTGCACAAATTTAATGGTGTGTTACTATTGTCAGTATTTACGCTGCAAATATGTGTCACAAAGGGGTTTAATGGGCCCACGGGACCCGAAATACACGAAAATGATAATATCTCAGCAATCTCTCGACCTATAATAAATGTGTTACGTCTCATTTTGTAGAGCGAGTGATTATTCCATGTAATTTAATGCTCAATATAAAAATAGCTGTCTACAACTCTGTAAACTACATATTTAACGTATTGGCGATAAGCCAAGTTAATAGTTTTTAGCGCCACACAGGGGAAAACTTGTAGATTATTAGCTAAAATACGAAAAACTTCCCGATTTCTTAATCCACCAGTCAAAATTTGGTAATTTTTAGTGGCACAGGAAAGATCTGGGTCTAAGTAAAAATCTATTTGGGGCATGAACGGTGTGAACCTAGGGAGGCCGAAATACTTGCCCCCGTATTTGAAGAAGCCAGATAATTGGCGTGATTTTACTTCAGGTAGTGCATATTTTACGTCCGAAGGTCTTATATTATTAGATTTGTTTCACGAAGTCTTCAGAACCAATAATAAAAAAGACGAGTAAGGCTCTCCAACATCTATTACCATTTGTAAGCACTTAACAAAGACGAAAGTAATGCCACTTGCATAAGATGCCAACGTTGTGCTGTGTAAACAGAGTATGAACAATTTAAAAATCGAGCTTACTCTAACGCATTTCATTTTATTTAAACAGTATTTTATGCTGATGAACAGTACAACCTATCCAACAGTTCAGCGCGAACGACAAAACCAGTCTAAATATAATTTTGCAGGATGATTTTTGCATTTTACCAGAATTCTTAACCTTGCTTTTCCATAGTTACAGTTATTAAGAGAATTCATGAGCGTAGAAGAAGCTGTATTGTTCTATTTTGCTATAAATTTGTTTTCGAAAAGTCTTCTCTACCATTATATGTACTCGGCTGCATTAACAATAGGCCAACTGGAATTAGTTTCCAAATTGCAGGAGATACTGGTTCTTGTTCTACAAGTTCCCTCATGCTAGTAACTCCTAGCATGCAAGTTTCCCAAAACTTTCCAAACAGCAAATAAGCACTGAATGAATGTTTATAGTAGAAGAAAAAATATTAGCAACAAAGTATTGAAATTTCGAATAAAATTTCATTTTTAGACGAGCTAAATAGTTACAAGACGCAATCACTAATGAGAAAACTTCTGTCAGCTTGCTGTATGATTGACTTTGGAAACAATTTACTCTAAAAAATATTGAAAAACGTATTTACGAAATATTCGGCTTAGAATACGCCATGTCTCCCGATCAGCAGGCTTCTTACAAATTCTATATACTACGTCTAATAAAAAATATTTGTTTACTAAAGCAATAATCGAGCGAAGAATACTTACTTTTTGACGAGTACTGTAATAAGTACTGTACTGCAATAAAACATAAAAAAATGTGATTAAATATGTCATGATTTAAAATCATAAGATTATTTCAACTTACGCGACTGAGGCGTTATCCGAGCGAACACTTTTTCACGCATAAAAGCTTCGAATCGATTGGCATAAAAATTGGGTCTGTGAACCGAAATTGTATCCTAAAAGTATAAGCTGACTTTTAGAGTTGCAATATTAATAAATATGAAATCATTCATGTTTACGTTAAATAACTAGATACGTACGAAATTTATTATCGTTTCAGCACACACAGACTATAGAAGGCAGCTTGCTCATTACATATGCATTGATATTAGCTCGACTAATCGACACTGTTCATATAACTAGCGACGAAACCGACAGTACCCGTCACAATTGACCGCTATTCGTTCGTAGCTTGCTCGTGGGAAAATAAAATTTTATACACCACTCGATGTATAATGGCTGAATCATTTTGTAGAGCAATTCCTTGCCTTTTGGTCTGCAGGTGTATGCTGATATTGTCAGTATTTACACTGCAGGGGTCAAAAAGGGTTCCCCAAAATACACGTAAATGGTAATATCTCCGAAACCGCTCGAGCTGTATGATTTTTGGTCTTATTTTGTAGAGCAACTGTAGCTGCAAATGGTGTGCCGCTATTGGCATCATTTACGCTGCAGGGTTGGATCAAAAATGATTTTAATGGGCCTATGGGACCTACAATACACACACCATAATACCTCTGCAAGACCTCTGTTGGCGTAACTTTGCGGGATAATTGATCATCTATGTACTTGGACATTGGGAGCACAAAAATTGGGTAAATATTTTTCAACTATTCAAGCACCATGGTCGATATTCGGTGCCTCGTTTTGTAATTTCATGTCCAATATAGATGTGTTCCTCAATCTAAATTACATAATTCAATCACCATCTTGGTAATAAAACAAGCTACGGTTATATAATCTTAGCACTACTTTTGGCATGGATGTACAGCAATGTATAAGCCCTGGCTTAAAACAAACCGTTTAGAGATCTGCAATCCAAAAAATTAAAATTGTGTGTTTTGTTCTCATGAATTACACAAGCCCTGTTTTAGTAACAAACGTTGTTTATGGGTGCTCTTCAAGAACCAATAATATTATACGTTTCCTGAAAAGATATTACAGACGTGCCTGTCCTATTATTTACGGTCTAACTAACCGTTTCAAAAGATTGAAGATATTTTACAACATACCCCATCATTCCATATCGATTTCCAAGCATGCTCCAGCTTTTTCAATGTTCTATAGCTTTGCCAAATGTCAATTACGCCGATAAATACCAACAATCACTTCGCCTTGAGCGTTCGTCGCCGGAATGCCGCCTTCTCTCTAAAATATATTTTAATTATGTACGTGCAGTAATAATTACCGCTGAATTTACCATAAGATAAGCTAGGTCTATGGAATTAGGTTTGATCCCCGATAGCAATACGTTGTATGTTTGTTGCTAACATACGTATTGCTAGT
>JASANE010018939.1:0-45046 GCA_030248225.1 Trileptium ribeirensis
GCGTGCACAGGCTCTGGGTTCCAATTAAATTGTCAATTTTTGATTGTCTGGCACTCATGTAAGTTTTTTTCGGATAGTCAAAACTTGTTGTACCTAGAAGTTATCAAATTGCTGTCGATACAGTGATTGTTTTGAGCATTCATAACCACGAAAACCTTAATAAAATCCTAATATACGTTGTGATTCAGCATTTTAATCATGAGTATATTATTTTATACGCGAACTGAAGTGTCTGACTGAAGAACTGCCGAGCCATGCGAGATGACATTGCATATCAATCATCTATAATAATAATGAGGTTCGCTAGATATACGCGGCTAAACGTTTTACGTTGGTTAGAAAATTTATGAAAGCGTAACTTGGAACCAGGTAACCTTGATTTTTCAACTGTATAGTTCACCAAATGCTGTTGGGGCGAAGTTATTTGGTAACAACTATGCTATTACGAAGCTAAAAGTGAGACATTAACGAACTGAGGAAATGTTTTAGCTTTGTGATTAACCTTTGGAATGTCACTGCTACCTTTCCAACAACAGTTCAACTTATCGGTTTATAAAATGGTACAACAATCAATTTAGTACGAATTTAACGTCCGTTTTATAATACAATAACAATTACTTTGTATTTTAGTTAGTAAATAACGATGTTAGCATTGCAAAAATACTTCACAAATAGCATAAACGAAGTAACAAAAAAACACGAAATGAATAGCCATTACTAAACTGCTCACTGTAGTAAGTAGCGCAGTTGTAGTCGTGGTAGCAGAGAATCGTCTTGATGTTTGATGTTCACCGATGAATTTACACGGGTATAATTTTTTGTCTAATCGAACAATGAATGGGGCATTTTTTCATTTATACTATGAAAGTATGTGCTTTGGTTAGCGGTAAATATAGAAAAACATAGAAAGAAAATAGCTAATCTATTTGGCCTGATTTCGCAAGTCTTTATTAGTCTATATAGATTGTTTTTTGCCTCAAAAAACCAAATTGTGCACAGATCTGTACTGCAACCGTGCGGATTTTGCCGTATTTGAACTATAGCAAACGTACATGATAAACGTTGGGATGTGAAAGGAACACTTCAACAGAAAATTTATATGAAGCAAAGAGATTGTAGGGAATAATTCTTCGTTCCCAGTGTTGTTTTCGCCTTTACTCTGACTTGGATTTTCAACAATAAATCAGATGTATGATTTGCATCTATTAGATTTTTCGAAAAAATATATTGCTCAATTAACCTTATTGGACTTCGTTACATTTTACATTGTCGATAAAGGATTTAATTATCACACGAAATAGCGTTCATTCAGATAATGCCAATATAGTAATATTTTGTGAAAACTAGATTTCGGCGTCTTGACTTGTGAAGCATCAAGACATAAAAATTCAGCGTAACTTATTGCAAGCAATTCTGGCTCTATCGGAAAGTCTTACCTTATATTATAAATTACGCTATTTCAAATACTGTACAACTGCATATTTTGCTTATAATATATTACAGTTTAATTCATTTCTCTCAAACATAATATATAAGTCTTACATTATTCTTTATAGCTATGAATACATTTGAAACATTGCATATAAAGATTGACAATTTGGCGCTTACGACCTGAACGAGAAATTATATATATAAATTTGAAATTACATATAAAAATGTTGAATTTATATAAATATATTGACTCTACTAGCTGAATACTGACTGTAAAACTCTGTTAGTTTCAAATGAGGTTGTTTTACATTAATTCATTAAAATTATTAGAGAAACAAATGGAAATCGAAGATTGCTTTCAACTCTAAATATTTTCAATATAAATTCAAGCATATAGGTAAATTTTTGCCATATATGTTTTTGCCGTTTTTACACTGTGCGAATGCGCATCACCAAATCCTGCGTGTCTTGAGATTCTAATGGAAATAAGATTTACGGTTCAGGCATTATATATCGAAGTCTAGAGTAATAGTGTATAAGTAAAGTGAAATTTGTCACGACAATTTACAAAACATAACTGCTACATTGAATAAAAAAAGCTAATGTGCCCTATCTGAAGTTTTTTTACTTTCTAAAACTCTGTATATAATAGTTTCTAGTATTTATAAATAATGCTTTAGACTGAAGACAATAAAACCTCGTTTAGAAGCGGTGGTGTGTGTAAAAGATGTAATAAAGCTATAGTTTCCAAAAACTCGCCGGTTCTTCTGCAGCCAACTATATACACTGCATAGCACTCACTATATTTTGTTGTATTATCGATGGAATTGTATAAGGTGAGTTCGAAAATCTCAATATAATACATATGCATAACACTAAAAGAAAAAAGTGTCTGTAGAGAAAATTTGCTGATGTTTTTCTATTATATCTTCAGTTTAGACAAAAAGAACAACTAACAAAATAATATATACAATATAATGCTTGATAGTTTGTTTTTGATCTTTAATTACAATAATATATTGAATCCTATTCTTAGACTGTTAAATTGATTCATCATTGATTCTAGATAAGATTCTGTGTTACGTCAATCACCATCTTCTTGTTTCACACGTATGACCAGTGGTTGTATATTTTTTTGACACAAAGCTCGTTTCTTCTGAAAAGTTTCCTGTTTTCAGTCAGCAATTTTGTAATCTAGTAATGCAATTGTATATTTATGAAATTTTAACGAGGATATGCACTGTTTCGACGAAATTTTCATTCATACTGACTAACAAATTTTATTTGGTACTAGCTCTGTTTGTACGCCACTAAAAATAGTATGCCTTCTTTACTTTACAATCCACCTATCCAATGTTTTACCAAGATACATACATCTCTTTCAACGGAATTTTAATCTAAGATTATCCTTAGCATTTCATTGTTTGTATTAACATTAACTTTCATAAATTTTTGTATTTTGACATAATTTTTACCGCTTGCAGTTTTCCAAAACGTGGGAATACAGCGACAGAGATGGCACAAAATTAGCGCTATATCAGGACACGGTTTACAAAGGTGATCGTTCAGCCAAACACCAGTTTACTAACCCGGGTGGCTACAGGCCGAATGTTTGCTTTAGCAAATATGTCTATTATTCGTCTGGACATACCCATCGGACAAAGTGATTGCACACAACGACCAATGTAATATGTTTGTGCATTAGGTGAAACAAATAATCACAAAGCTAAAACATTTCCTCAGTTCGTTAATGTCTCACTTTTAGCTTCGTAATAGCATAGTTGTTACCAAATAACTTCGCCCCAACAGCATTTGGTGAACTATACAGTTGAAAAATCAAGGTTACCTGGTTCCAAGTTACGCTTTCATAAATTTTCTAACCAACGTAAAACGTTTAGCCGCGTATATCTAGCGAACCTCATTATTATTATAGATGATTGATATGCAATGTCATCTCGCATGGCTCGGCAGTTCTTCAGTCAGACACTTCAGTTCGCGTATAAAATAATATACTCATGATCTAAAATGCTGAATCACAACGTATATTAGGATTTTATTAAGGTTTTCGTGGTTAATGAAGGACTCAAAACAATCACTGTATCGACAGCAATTTGATAACTTCTAGGTACAACAAGTTTTGACTATCCGAAAAATGTACTAACTTGGATACAGTTATAAAGAGCTTTGAGCATTCTAACAACGGTGATATATTTTTTAAAAGAATAAAATGAAGTGTGCATAGTTGTAACTACGGCATTAATATACATCAGATGGGTAGTATGTACCTAGGTACAACCTGCCTTAAATATCCCTAGAACGCAACAAGGGGCCAATTTTTGGGACAACGCGATGGAATTTTAAAAAACCTATGAATCTACAATTGACCTTTATTTGTAACATCTATTGAAAGTCTTAGGTATTAATCCTAGTTTAGTTCTTGTTTTCGGAGTTGTTCCGTGTTTCGATTTAAAAGACAACGAGGTGTATCATCTTCTATTATTTAAATTCCTGAGAGGGTTTTTAGACAGACATACCTCTACTAAAATTATACGCAAGAGTGTTTGTTTACGGGGCGAGACAAATAAATTGATTGCTAAAAATTTTTGACTACTAACTGCTAATCTAGTAATAAACAATATGCTGCCATTTTTTGTTGTCACATATAGTTTTGGTAACTGCCTTGAACACAAAGGCGGAATTGCAACCATCGGGTGATGTATGAACGTCGCATTATCCGCGACAGTGCTCCGTTTTTATCATAAGTAAGGAATAATGCGTTGACCAGATAAGTGGGCTGCAGTAATTTTTTACAATTATCACAAATCCTATATAAAATAATCTAAAAAATTTATTATTTAACTATCCTATTAATTATTAGATATTCATTATTTAATTTATTGTCTAAAAATTCTATTTTACTAGTTTATTTTATTTTAATTTCTATTTATTTTTGGGCATCGTTAAATCACAATTTCCTTTAAAATCTGTGTCACTGTTCCTTGTCTGAATGAACATACAAAGTGTTGCGTTGCTAAATGACAAGATTTGCTTAATATACTGGACGCTCCCCGAATTTGTAAACTTCTTTAATTTGTGAACTGGAACCATCTAAACGATAAAGCTGAAAACTATAGTCACACCTTTCTGCAGAAATGAAGCTTTACCTTTGTAAGAAAATGGTTGTCATTTTAACTTTTTTATATAAAGAATCTTAGTGTACCTAAAACAAATGTTTTATAGCAAAATTTTATTGCCATGCCTATTTAGTGCCGCGTACAACTAATATACAATTATTTCTCTGACTATACCTTGTCTGGTTTGTTCGGTTTTTGGTACCTCCGTAATTATATCAAAGATATACCGCTAGGTTACCTATATTTCGGAAATGTTAACAAATATATATTTTAAAATTTTATTCTTCAATGTTAGAACTAAGATGAGATCCAACTAATATGATAGTGGTAAATTAACTATTGTCAAACATGATGCAAGAATGACTGCAAATGCGACTTATATGTCATAATTTGATAGTTAGGCTAAACAGGTTACTGAGATAGTATTATAAGAGGTACGAGTTTGCAGAAAAGACAAAATCATCACAGTCCTACTCATACAAATAACCGCTATACTGGATTTGCGAGCGAATATTTGTTGATTTTTTGTGCACAAATTAAATTGTTTTAGCATGAGAGTTTAGCAATTCAGAAGAGCATGCAAACGAATCGCTAAATGCATGCCTTAGCTTGTGCTTGACTGTAAGCGCACTCTGCTGTACTGTACTATTGAGGCACTAAACAGGTTGCCCTAAGTCATTAGATATTTTAGTATAACAGAGCAATAATTCAGAACAGCATTAATGAACTATATACCTTTTAACAATTATACCTCAGCATCCGTTTCAGGTCTTTAATTTGCTGATGATTGGATAATAATAGTTTGATCAACACTATGCCTGCTATTCTTAAGCATAACGAAAATATTTTGTAGTTCCTCGCTCAGCTGCTAAAAAAGCGTAGAATAGAACCTGGTCGAAGCGGCGCCCGCGTAACATCTACCTCGCTTAGCCTGTTAGTTAAGTTTATTATCGCGGCCAATTGTCTCAGTAAGTATGTTGACTTGACACTATAAATTTATCGCATAATAGCTTAAAGCTTAAGCGCGCAAAATTTTAGTCCAGCTACAGACGCCAGCCGATAATCTGACAAACTTTTTAATAGCAAATCCTAAATTTGCCATTCTTTTGTCCTCGTAAATAAGTCATTACTGTGCTCAGAAATGTAGCATAGATTTTTCCGTGAAGGGATAATTCGTGACTAGCTAGCTGTTCAATATTTAGCCAACGATCGCCGAAAAAACAAGTTATTTTGAGTTTGAACGGAACGTTTTGTGTAAAAATTTTAATCTACATTTTGCAGGCACATCCATGTACAAAAGCTATCAGTGCATTGAATTTAGGTCGTTCACGACCACGAAAAGGTATATTACAAATGAAATCCAAACTTTGACTTCCCAGAAATACCGAACGCGATATTTTCACTTTTTTTGCGCCCAAACTTGAGAAATTTGTCACACGCAAAAAGCTGGTGGACGGCATAATTACTCATCCCCCATTGACTACTTCGTTGGGTGTCCTCTAAGGGGTTGACTTCGCTTCAAAAAGTTGAACAACACTAATCCACGCTGTCGGAAATTACATACTATAACCGTAATATTTGAAATGGTTTTCGTGTCCGAAAAACGGATTTTTTACTTGCCTTTCCTGTCAAAAACAGCCTGGATAAGGTCACACGGCGTTATTTACAATACCTAATCAGCCATTAAGTGATTGTGATTTGGATTGGCAAAATTTTCTTAGATTTTGTGCTAAAATTTAAAACTTCTAATTTTTGTTTTGCCGTTTTAATGTTTTTGACGTATCACTTCCACTAACAAGCCACCAGAGGTCATATGGTCAGAAAAAAAATTAGGTGAAATCGTTTCATTAACAAGTTTTTGATTGGCGATGATAGAGAAATTTGAGTTGTTTTTGACATAGAACCTAGTGTTGATCAACACATGGTCTCAAGTATAGGCGAAGTAATATATAAATGCTGATACCCGGAGACCGAAAGGCACTGTTTGGAAAAAAATTAGATACATCCTTCAATCGATACAGGAATCATGAAACTTGGAATAAAATGTCGCAAATTCATGTTATGATGTAATTCTGCCAAATACGATCTAAGGTACAAGGGTTTACGCCAGGTGGGGATAGGTCCCAGCTTCAAAATGAGCTTAAACATTCTGGTTTTGTTAGTGCTCTTGCTAAAAAATTTGTTCTCTCTTGTGTGGAAAACGAGTAAAAAACTTTCTCTTGAATAGCTTGACAAATTTGGGTGCTTCGCATCAAATAGCACAATTCAGTTTTTGTTTTTATCGAGCTTCTCTTTATCACAAAAATTTCATTAGGTCTCTTGCTCCGCAAATTTCTAAGTGCAGCGCTGCTAAGAAATTAATTTCCTGTATTATGTAAAGAAGCAACAAACCCTTGATTTCTGATAATTAAAATTTAATGATTCATCATGTTTACAATGCGGTATATATCCATGTCCATGTAAATTTCTAGTTGACGTTTAGCCTTACCTATATATTTGAATTTAGGGACCATATGGTTCTGTCCTTCATTGGATTAATTGATGTTTTGTATTACCCAGGGTAAACCACACGCTAATGGTGATAGTTAATCATAATACGTGGTTTTGGATTGAACAAATGTGAACTATGTATTGAGTTTAATATTATATCTACGTGACTTGCTTAATGCAATTTAAAAACCCTAAACCTAACTTATACTTAATGGAAATTAAAATCAAATTTACATGAATGATGAAAACGTATGTACATACTAAGGTATAAACATATGGAAAATTTGTGATATAATTGTTGTTATGCGTTGCGGTCGCATTTTAGGCTAGATGTTGATAAGGTAGCAGCAGCCCCTTTCAACTGGATTATATAGTAACCAGCAACCTGTGGCACGTAATTAAGTGTTGAATTTATGCAGTGATAGATAGATTTGAAATTTTCCGTTGAATTTTTCGGTGTTCTTTTTGCTGTTGTAAATAAGTAGATAATTAAAATGAATGAACATATACAATTATATATTAAGGATATTAATTACGAAATTATATTTAATATTAAATTATAAATGAATTATCTATGAATTTATATATGAAATTGAATTAAATAGTATTGATTTATATAATTATGTCAAACGTATCTAAATCTATTGCCAACTGCAGACTTGGTTAGTTGGGTCTTAAAACATTTATTTACGGTTAACTCGCTGTAGCTGAACAGTTGTTATTTTAATCGATTTCTATTAGGTTTCAAACTGTCAATTTTATGATGTTTTTGAGCGTGATATTTTCAGCTTCATGTCTTCATCTGCCCAAGTAAACTTGACTGCTGATCTATTCCTTTGTTGGCCAATGCATCATTTTCATAAGCTACATTTTCAAGCAATTCACGTTAATAAACATTAATAATTTGATACACTTTGTACGCTAACTAGGATCAATATTGCCGTTCAGCATGTCTCAATTTTAAAAATTATGATGGGTATTAAATCTGGCCGGTTTACAGCTAGATTTTCGTGTCTTCCATGGCTTCAAATTTGGTAAGTTGGGTTTCGCGGAAGCCCCGTTATTGCGGTTCCACTGTGATTATTGGAGTTATTGCCTTATGTATTTACAACTGGGATAATTTCTGTTTTATTACACCTAAATTCTGTTCTGTTGACAGTAAAGCAATCTAGCATTGTTGTTGTAAGGCAGATGTTTCTATTTTAGTAAATAGGAAAATCAAAATGTTGCAGTTACATACCTCATTGTGTTTAATGTTTGTTTAAAATGTGTCAAATATTATGTCTATTGTATTACATTTTGACAAATTATTATTATCATTATTTTGACTCAACCATTATGTAAATAAACTAGTATAAAGATATATTCATCAGGTAAAATAAATATATAATAGCTTCATTCAACGCTGAAAACATGCCTTATTTCAATAAAACGCGATATGTTTAAATTACTCACTATGCATGTGCACTACTTTTATATGTATACACATAAATTTAATAGATCAGTATGTATATACTGATGTCTAAATCATGTCTAAATCATCTATACTGTCAGTATGTCTAAATCAATATGTTACATATATATAATTAAATGAAGCTATAATTATATATTTATACAGTAAAACAACGCATCATGCAGACACGACTCCACTGGCTGGACCATGTCTTGAATAAGCACAGCAATCGTATCGCAAAACAAATTCGGCTAACTATAAAAGACTTCCTGGAATAAGACACGTGGAAGAGCATTTTACTCATGGAAGAAACTTGTCAAGTCCAGTTATTTACTAGTAAAACAGTTTTTACAAGACAAATTATGAATATATTCACACAAGGGAGCACAGACATCATACATGCTGACGCTCCCAAGTCTCAGGGAGAGCCTGAATCGGCGGGGGAGGGAGGTCGTTTCAGTTGGGAGGTAGCAGGAGGTGTGGCGACAAAAAGTTGACATTGTGGTTCTTTTAGTCACCATACTACGTGGCTCCGCAGTCCCTTATCGCGAATAGGGCAAAATTGGAAAAAATTTGGCAAAAATTGGGGTAAAATGGCCAAAATGAGGGTGCGACGCGGAGAGGGGCAGGCTGGTAGCCTCAGGGGACTAGACAAGGGCCTCGAATGGGCTAACCCCTAAACACACATATTACGGCATGTATGTCCTACATACGCTTATACCTATTACAAATTGCGGTCGTATTTTAATGATCTGGTAAGGTGTAACTGCATTAGTAGATATTTGTAGGGTTTCGTGCTAGCAGCGGCAATGAAAAGCTGTCCATGCAAGGTTTCGGGTAAATTGTTCCATTCTCTAAGTGTACACATGGATAATGCCTGGATTAAAACATTGCTTTTTAATTTTAGCTTGCTTAAACCAAAAGATGGAAATGCCGCCTGTGACGTGCCATTGTAACGCTTGAAATCGCTCCAATTTGAAGCAATAGCCAAGTCTGAGATACTACTTACATTACTATGATATAGTCTGGCTGTTGTTTATCAAAGCCTATAGCTTTACGGCGCTCAACAAAAACTAATTACAGCTAGATGCCTGTCCCTGTTAGCAAGTCGACAGACTGGTATACTAAAAGTGAACCCTTAGTGCTATGTGAGCAACAAACTTTAATAATCTCAATGCACGTTAGATCTTAGCATAGCCTTTTTTACGACTCATAAAAGAGCCTTAAACTATTTATAAACCAAAAAACTCAGGGGCTTTTCAATTCTGAGTACTAAGTTGTACCTCTTTCTCACGATGTACCTAATGTAGGATACATCAGGTTGAACTTTTGCATTTAACATCGACGGATATCTATGAGAATGCAGTTTGGAAAATTAGATTGCTGGGTTGTGCCTAATACTTAATCACCAAAATTGACTAAAAGTAATAAAAGTTACAGTTCGACTTTTATGTTTGCCGCAGATATAGAGCCATCAACGTTATAGTCAAACTGATACAAGAAATTAAGATCTTGTTTACCATTGTGTTGAAAGCCTAGATTTTGATGGTCATATAGTAAAAGACAATATAGCGCTTCAGGATCAATGAATAATATCTATTTCGCTATATTCAGCTTTAAACGGCATAGCGTGTCGTTCAAAGACTTAACACAATTTTCATGTGTATTTCTAGGCAAAATATATTTTCATAATAATTGTTTGTTTTATAACTTTTGCTCTTACTATACTGCAAAAACCGAACGAAGCTATGAGAGTACGCGATAGACATTCAGTTTGCCTGAGTTATTTAACAATTAGCAATATTAAATTTTTTATACGGTTGTACTGTTTAAATTGACAGGCTATGCAATCAATCAATGAGTGGAAGCGATAATATTTTGAGATAAATATTCAGGTACAAAAAACGAGTGTTGTCTGAGAGGAAGACACAGCGCAGCTTCTCGCCTATTAATGGTTCCCTTGCCATTTTGGGTCGCAGTTGCATACCTAAAGCATACTTTATCAATTCACTTTATAACCAGGGGTGCCGTTACTAGCGAATACCTGGGAAAGACCGAGTATCGCTGAAAACCCAAATATCGATGCGAAATTTTTTATAAATTCTCTTGAAAAAAAATTCGTCTTCGGAGAGCTGAATTTCAAATAACGGCACCCACCCCGATAAAAAAATCCCGCCCTGTTCCTCGCAGTAAAAAATTTACCCAGCCAACCTTGAAGAAAAAGACTCACTCCGTGGCAACAAACAGTGAAAATTTCACATTTGCTTCCTACAAAAAACGCTCCTTCTCTTTCGTCCAGTGAAATTCGTCAACCACACTCTTACAGTAACATTGTGGCCGCGAAAAAATCCACGAGAGATCTTTCGATGGACCGGATGGTATTCGAACCCGAGTCATGAGCTTGAAAGACCAGTACGTTACCACTATATGATTAGTCCTTATCAATTCTTCTATTACCTACCCTATTTAGGCTAGTTTAGTAATACACAGCGTCGCGGCTTCATTATGTCTACTGTTAGGATATCAGTATTAACAATTTATAGTCCCTTTCGCTTGCGGACTGACTGATTTAATAAAAGAGAATTTAAAATTATATTCTAGATTTTTATTTATCAAATCCATTTACCACCAACCGCGTCTTATGGTCTACCAAAAATGCCTCCGTTCCAGCCAAGTTATAAAGAATGGATGAATTTCTGCATCATTTTGTGTCAATATTCATTCAAATTCAACTAATTTTGTTTATTCAGACGCAGTACAAATAAAATATTCATACCAATTAAAATGCATACCTAGATATATTTAACTTGCAAAGTATTTATTTATCTATAAATAAGGACAATTGATTCCATGACCACAAGTCTTAAAGATATGCACATTCCAGGAATGAGCTATATGTATATAAGAACAAATTATATATTTCTCGTCGTGAATAGGGTTTGCAAACTCAAGAAGAAATTTTGCATCTTCAAAAATACATATCATATCTTTTATCACACCAGCAAATGTTTTAAATTATAATTTTTAAATCTTTACTAATTTTTTTACAAAATAGCTTAAATTTACATAATTTAGGTTATGCTGGGACAAAACGTTTTCACAATAGGTACAGTAAAGCTACCGCGAAATTATTTTCAAACTGCAGTTTCTGGTCGGCCTTCCAGATAGAATTCATTTTATGGACACCTTTGCCTGATCATTTTGTGCAGAACAAAACTGTACAAGATGGTATAAACGGTGACAGAATAAGCCAGCAATCAAGTCAAGAATAGCTCTAACACTTATCTATATCGAAGCTATGTGTGAACTAAATTTGCTAATTGATTACTGCATACCTGTTTGCTGACATATTTCGGCATTTCTGTGAGGGACAATTCGAAAAATCTACCAAGTGGTTAATTACTAAAAGTTCTCGACTGCTACAGTTCAAAAACGCAACATGAAAATTTGCTTCCTCTTTTTAAAACGCACAAAACAGCTATATCATTGGTAGCCGTAACAAAGATTCGCCTGCTCAGAGTTCGGGCAGATGGTCTCGGCGGGGGAGGTGGTAAATTTTTTAAATTTTCAAAACTTAGCTCGATCTCATAATTTTTTTCCAATTTGTGATTAAAGTTTTATCAATTTTTTGCCAAATTTTTCTCAAGTGTTGTCACTTTTTCAAAATATTCGGTCGCATTCGGAAGGCGAACAGGGTTGGCATGTGGCTCATCCAGGGAGGGCTAGATTTGCCTTGATGGGGTCTTACCCTTAGAGGTTAACCCCCTATCTTTAATGTAACCTATGACATATGTTGCGGCAAAAATTACACGGATTAATACAATCAAATCCGCAGACTTCGACATTGTTTTCAGGAGCAAAACGTTACTGAATTAGGGCTGGATCTATGTTGTAGCACAAAACTTGGCACTGATTTTAAAAAATTAGAAAACTCAAATAGCTCATGTGATACAAGATAGCTACGAGGTCTGAAAGATCAGTAAAATGTCCAAAAATTAACCACCTATCTACTGTAAACACCAGTTGTTTTCTAGGCAACAGGTGCTATTTATTATACAATAACGTTATTAATGCAGCTAGAAAACAGCGGGTAACCTGACGCTTATTAAAAATCCGGTTCATATCACATAACAATTGAGTAAAAAGCATTGACACAAATAAATTTACTTACACAATACATACTATATATACTTGAGGCCCGCTGCCTCGGTTTGAACAGAGCAGACTTTCGTTTTAAGTTAAGTTTGCGAGTTCATGTTGGGATGACCCATCCTCCTATCTTTCCTGGGTCGCTAAATTTAGTAACATAAGGCGAAACTGACCGATTGCGAGATATCTACAGTTTAACATCACTATAAAATTTGGCGAATGTTAGTGAGTACCACCCCGATGTATACGGTGGAAATTTTTGTTGTAAATTTTTATTACATACGTTTCAAGTGTATATGAACATATATAAAGACATATATAAATCATATGATCTATACATTAACCATGTGGCAGCTGCGTTATTTCTAAACAACGTTTTAAGGTCCATTCCGCAGACAGTGGGCATGCATGCCATATACCATGCCAACTCTGTAACTCGGAGCTCAGTAAGGTGGTTATGTGTAATAGAAGAAAGACTGTCAGATCTACGGCTATATTTATGATTATCGTTTTGACGTCCGTTCCACACACAGTGGGTATGCATGCCATATGTCATGCCAACTCTGTAAGTCGGAGCTCAGTAAGGTGGTCGTGTCTGATAGAAGCAAGTTGCTGGACCTTCGGCTATATTTCAGAAAAGTCGCTGTACTCAGATGTGAAAGGAAATGTGTTGTTAGTTATATTGTGATGCTTGCAAATATGCTAAAATGTTTTATTAAACGCAGCTGATTATTTTCAGCAGTAAATAATAGTGTGAAATTCCCACAGACAAAGGATTATATTTAACGCCGAAAGCTACTAAATGTTCGAGCGACTATCTTTGAAATCCAAATCTTTACAGTTTAACTTTATGGTCTTCAGTGACGTCAAAATTTAGATATATATTTTATGTTCCTGTAGTGGCACGTATTAGCCTACTAAATGTTCGAGCGACTATCTTTGAAATCCAAATCTTTACAGTTTAACTTTATGGTCTTCAGTGACGTCAAAATTTAGATATATATTTTATGTTTCTGTAGTGGCACGTATTAGCCTATCCTTGGGCTTTAACAAAAAACGAAGTTGCATTAAACCTACAATATGTCGTAAATAACAAAAATAATATATCATTTCAAAAATAACTATTTTTCTAATTAAAAGAAATATGTATAAGTGATAATTTTTATTAAAAACACGAAACACTAGTCACCCCAAACACATAAAAAGATAACTCTCCGTTGGCTCAGTCGAACGCGATCGTCGTGCCTGTGTTATCCGCTATCGTCACGTTCAACGTCTTGCGTTAAGGAATATAAATTTTAAATGTTTTTAAGTATATGACTTTTTTATTAAAAATGTCTCCGTCGTACGCCTTCGATTAGGCAATAAATCAGCAATTAAATGACCGTTTGATGCGTCGTCAAATATCCGTCCTTCCAAATGTTCGTTATACATTTATGTACGGGCATGCCAAGTGGTGGTGGCTTTTAGACCAAGGAAAAACCGCGCAACGGCGGCCCCACAAAATTTTTTCATAGAGCCCAGTTCCCTCAGACCCCGACTTTTGAGTGCCCCCAGTTTTGAGCAGAACGTTACACCGTTGTAAATATCTATATACATGTTTTCGTGTAGGGATTCCACTTATGGTTTCAGGCAATACTCGGGATCTTGACATGCCGAAAAATTGAGGAAACAAGGATCCGCAACGCCGTATCTCTGCATACTGAGGGGATGCGGGGACTTTCATAGCAATTTTCATTTTCTTGTTTTTATACAAATTTAATAAGTAAACAAGTCGTTTTATACCTGTGGGTTTTTTCTTTATTATCAAAGTTTATTATATATCATTATATATATTATATAATTAAAACTTCAAATTCAGCTACGTATCTTGCAGTGGTAGTTAGATGGAAATTTCAAAAAAATTAGATATAATTAATTCAATTTTTAACTCAGTAATTTTACATATAATAACGAATCATTTCAAATTTGTGTTAAACCGGAACAATTAATAGACGTTTATAAAGGGATCATACCAATGTGAGAAGCTAAGGACCCGGGACTGATTTTGAATCTGAGGTGACTACTAAATCGCAGGCTAACGTAAATCTCATAAAGCCTCATTGCTAAATAAAATGCGTCATCGCTTATTTTATGGACGCGTGGACAGGACGAAAGGCATGCTCCTTCCGCTTGATTCTAAGGTGCCTATGCCCACCTGTTCTCTAGTTTGTGTAAAAACCGTTTTGTCAGTGTGAACGATAACAACGCAGACTAAGACAAATGCTCAGTTGCGTGTCTTGTTATTTTTAGTTTTCAATTCAGCCGTGATAGAACCAAGTAACGATTTCGAATCCAAGTACCGCCTACGGTAAAACACGCAATAAAGCTACTTGGAAAATACATTTTGGGTATACTTGGCATTCCTAACATGCAAAAGCTCAGCTCAGAATATAAACATCACCTGTGTTTATTTGCTGGTTCGTGACAGAATAAAGAGTAAACCCTCGGGTTTGATTTTTAGAGGGGACTACCACATGCCTCTTGTTCCTGGGTCTCTCCATCCGTGGGAATTCTAGTTAATATGGGGCATAGCCAATTTCGCGATTCAATAGTTTAATGACTCGTCGAATTTCGAACATACATTTAATACAACGCAATAATTAACAAATAATAAAAACTAGTTAAGAGATAGAAAAGAAACTACAATAAAAAATAAAACAAAAACGTTGAACATACCAAGAAGTAACACAAACTTACCAGCAATATGTATAACTAAACAGAGAATAAGAACAGTTCGGCACACTTTGTTTCTTGAAATCGTAGTTGACGGATTAATGACAGAATATTTGGTAAACGCTCTGAACCAAGGGCGACGACGTTGCCCGCTGCTTGGGACTAGGAGTTGAGAACCCGCTAGATGATGACCAATTATATGCCCAGTTCTTCTATATAGAGCAAATTTTGGTCCAATCCGATAATCCGAAGAGCAGAAATCAATAGTTGGAAACTGATATGATAATATGAACGTTTTACAATAACTACTAGTGTTGCTATTACGGATGATATTGTTAACTAAACGTTGAACATTTGCTTTTATATCGTTAATATAATTAAATGCTTTAATACTATTATTAATTTGTCCGATATTAATTATTAAACGTTTACTTAGTATGGTTATATTTTGTGTTAAATTTCGCATAAAATTATTATAATGATTTAAAATTGATCGAAAAGTTTTCTGAGATGACAAAACCAGTGTCCAATGTAATCGATAAAATGTGAGCAATCGTAATAGGCATATCTGAACCAACAATAATGTGACATGAAAACCTGAAAATATAAGATATTTTAATAAAAATATGACTATAATAAGCCATACCTGCTACATTTGTATTTGATGCTAAAATATGATTAAAACGGAATTTTCTCGGATATATGGGTCTTCCACTTAGTTGATTTTGTGTCGCTCTATATTAGCTTCAACAGCTATAATTCATAATCACAAAGCGAAACCTTCTCGAGCTTTTAGTTGTTAAACAATTCCTTTTAGATAGTAATGGAATCGAGCTTGCAGTATACCGACAGCGATTTATACAGAGAAGAAATCAAGAAGTCAAGTGGGTCTCAACTTGCGAGTTTATTATATTCGATAAGTAAATGTATTATTTGAGGGTCTTTAAAAGACACAGAGAAGAATGCATGTGTTTCGATTTGAGTCAGGATCGTGATAGTAGCCAAGCAGGAGCAGTTTCGATCGATGCCACCAGTTTGCAACTGCTAAAGAATCTTTATTTACAAACGTCGAATCTATCTGCTGAGTCGACCCTCACAATGCGTGAATGCCCTCTACCCCAGCTAAAATGGTGTGTTGATGTCCCTGCTTAAACTTTGAAAGTTAAAAGCTTTGCCGAATATTTGATCACCACTGCAGAAATTGTTAGTAGCACTGATATTTGGTTGGAACAATTTTGCCACATAGATAGTATTGTATACATGTAAATGCAAGTGCTGGTATATCGATCCCACAATTTCTATCCTTTACTCCCATTTTATGTATTATCATTGAAACATGTTTCAATTTAGGTTCCTATTTTGACGCCTTTTGTACTAATTATATTACCCTGATTACAAGAGTTCGTAATCTTTGAAAATCCTATAATCCCCAATATGTAAATTTATGTAGTAAAATAAATTAGTTCTCCCCAGCTATCCATCCTCACAACCGTGATTTTATTACATCTACAACACACTTTTAGCTAGCGTTGATTATTTAATACATTTATATTTGATCATCTTAAACAGCAGCTGGCAAAAGCAAATATTATTATAACTACCGCGAGATTGTTAATTTTAAACTGGTAAGTTGAACCGCATCGTTAGTATCAACCTTAATCTGGAAATGAGGCCGGGCCACAGCTAATTGAAACTAGACGGAGTATCTAATGCCTGTGTAATAAATGTTAATTCTAAAATCCTAATAGAAGGAAATCTAATATAGTATTTGAATTGCTGCTGCTCCATAAATTTTCTTTTATCACCACGACTGCCTAAAGTCGGACATAGTACGCAGTAAAACCGAAAAGAGCTCGAAGCATCTATTCTAAATTATATTTTAGATCCATACTGCAATACTGGAATACGTTCCATACTGAAATACACGTAGAATTAATGTTTTAAATATTGTCGTTGCCGCGTAGAACTTTATGGTTCCCTGCAGTCCAAATCAAATCAAGTATGCGATCACAGTACATACTAACTAAAAACAACTAAAAGAGAATCGTTGGTCACTAGCAAATCTGTATGGCCTACGGTGTTACGATTTTGGTATATCATTGTCGGTTTAAAGTGCCAAAGATACTTCTGTTTCATAGTGTGCTATGTAGCAGAAGAAGACGGTCGGTCGAGAAAATAAAAATCAAGGATATGTTGCTAGTTTCAGTGAGCATCGATAACGTCAGTGTAATGCTCTCACATCAAAAGAACACCATGTCATAAGCAATATCGATCCTCAAATTCGCAGAGGCTAATGACCAATCCTCCGACCTGATAACGGATGCACAATCTTATAAATATTAAATCCCATCTATTCCAATGATACATCGAGCTTACTCAATGATATCCAACGATAAGTTGTTTTAATCCCAAAGTTGCACCTTCTCGTTTATATTAATAACAGGAAAATAAAATTGACCCAAGAGTTGGATTTAATGAACGCGTGCTATACATGAGTTTGTCGACTACGAAATTGTGAACCTAAGAATATATATAAATTTAGCGAGACACGGACTCAACCAAATGTTATATTTGGTTCAATTCGACTCAATTCATTTCAAATAGAATTCAAATTTCAAATCAAAGAATTTTATAGCTCAATACACCAATACCACAGCACAATATGCGACTTATATTATTTTATATGTTAATATATTGCGTTTAATAAAATTTGAAAGCAATAAAATAATTATTGAAAAAACGTAGTTATATTATAACTGGGGCTTGGTAACGGGTAGGTGGAATTTTTTAATCGGACAAATAATGCAGCGCGCTGACTTTAGCTGTAGAATGCAAAACCTTGGAAGACGCAATTCAAGGTGTGCTTTTCAGCCGCCGCGACACTCCGATAAGCGATGGCAGCAGTCCTGCAAAACTCAAACTTCGTCACTACTTTCTTTCAAACATGAAACCTCGAAGCTCTTATTCCAACTCTTTTCAGCGTGATCAACACCCTATCTATTTGATGTGCGTGTGCTTCGCCGAAAACTAACCCACAATAGACACTATCGCTACTTATATAGGTTTGCACTAGCTAACTGATATCATATGCAGATCATATGCAAATCTTCAGTCGAACACGCCAACGTATCAATTATCTCTTCCTCTAAAAGCAAAGTCATAGGAGCCGGAACACGGATTAATCTCAAGACGTTGCGGTGGAACACCCTTGTTGTCGCGAGTAGATCGTCTTGGCACAGGGTTAGTGTTCGGAATGTTCACCGTTTCTATGGTTGTAAATCGCTTGGCCGACGGCCTGAAGGGAACCAGATTACGGGACGACCAAACCTTGCCATTGTCCAACTTGTAGGTATGGTGCCCAAGCACGTGAGACACACGAAACGGCGCTGTGAATGGAGATCGCCCTTTCGGCACCCAAGGGAGCCGGACTCGGATCAAATCACCCACGTGGAAGGTATGTCGAAACGGAACATTCTTTTTGAGTCGTCCTCCTATGTTGGCCGCGGCAAGCTCCGTTCCCTTCTCTAATTTATCGTTTGACTGACGGGGAACGAGAGAAGACCGAATGTTCCGGCCTAGAAGAAGCTTCGCGGGCGTATTGCCACAAATCAAAGGCGTTATTCGATGATTCTGAACTGCTTCTTCCATTCCATCTTCAAACCCTTTTCGAGCAGCCGCGAACGTTTGTGCTGCATACTTAAGAGTCCGGTTAAAAACTTCTATTTTGCCATTACGCCTCGGGTCGTAAAGAGGAACGCGGTAGTGCAATATGTCTCTACGCTTTAGAAACGATTCCATTTCCCGTGAAACGAAGTTGGTACCATTATCGGAAACGAGGATATCTGGATTTCCAAAACGGCTGAAAATAGATTTTAGCCACCGGATAATCCTACCGGAACTGGTGTCACCTGTTAAAAGAATCTCCGGAAAGGACGAGTAGTAGTCAATGAGAACGACGACAAAACGTTTGTGGTACGGAGCATCCGCGAATGGACCCGTGACATCGATGGCCAACTTCGACCAGGGCTTATTGGGCAAAGGAATTGTACTGACGACCGAGGAATCAGTTCTGTAATGCTTTGAACTATCCTGGCACGGAACGCAGTTTTCCACGAAATCTTTTATCTGCATATCCATGCCCGGCCACCAGTAGCTACCGCGTAGTAATCTCTTCATTCGGACAATGCCGGGGTGACCTTCGTGGGCTCTTCGCATGATGATCGGGTGTAGCGCTGCAGGAGGAACTATACTTTCGGAGCGTAGAAGAACACCGTTTTCGATTGTTAATTCATGTTGTACGTGTTTGAAACTAGTCGGTAAGCTTTGTTGACGGTTGTGCTTGAGTGCATTCATTACCGTTTTCAAGGTGTCGTCAGTTTTAGTTGTTGATCGCAATTTACCCAAAGATATGATGTCGTCGTCATCAGATACCAAGCATCTGACGGAGAAGTCGTCTTGTATCGCATCGCCAGAATCCGCGATTGGTAATCGAGATAAAGCGTCTGCAACAACGTTAGTGGACCCCTTCTTGTATCGAACGTCGTAACTGAATTCACTGAGTCTTTCGAGCCATCTTGAAAATTTAATTGACTTGCGGGTACCACTCGGTCTGGCAAGGAGAGTTGTCAAGGCAGCATGGTCGGTGCAAAGGGTAAATCGACGTCCGAGCAGATATTTCGATAACCGCTCACATGCCCAAACGCAGGCGAGAGCTTCCCGTTCGTTGACAGCGTAGTTCCGTTCGCGCGGGCTGAGAGTATGCGAAATATAATAAATTGGTACTTCATGGTCGTTTTGGACTTGCGTCAAGACAGCTCCAATGCCGTCATCGGAGGCATCAGTAGTCAGCACTGTCTTTGCATTGGGATCGTACAATGAAAGTTTCGTAACATTGGCCAGGGTTGCTTTGATTTGCTCGAAAGCCGATTGTTGAGACGTACCCCATACAAACTTAGAGTTTTTTCGTGTGAGCATACGAAGCGGCGCTGCCAGTGCTGCAAAGTTGGGAACAAATCGGCTATGGTAGGTCGCAAAGCCAAGGAATGACCGCAATTTCGTTAAACTGTTTGGCACACCGATATTCTGAATCGCAGACACCTTTGTCGGATCGATTTGTAATTTACCATCCTTGTCGATGACGTATCCTAAAAAATTGACTTCTTGCACCCCGAATTGACATTTGGACACATTCAGCCGGAAGTCATGGTCGTTAAGAGTTCTTAGCACCTCCTTCAGATGCTGGTCGTGTTCATCTTTCGTTTTCCCATGCACTAAGATATCGTCTATGTAGCAGATAGTGTTGCTACAGGAAGCCAGAGCGGTTGACACGCATTTCTGGAACACCGCGGCAGAGTCGGTCAATCCCATTGGGAGACGATTATATGCAAACAGTCCAACGGGGGTCGCAGTTGCCGTCAGACGTTTGGATTCATCATCCAATTCGATGTGAAAATAACCGCGTCTTAGATCCAGTTTACTTTTATACTTGGCCCCTCGCAATTGAATCAGCAGGTCGTCAATGTTCGGAATGGGGTATCGGTCTGGAATCACACACGCGTTGAGGTTGGTGAGATCTGTTGTAATGCGAACGCCACCATCCTTCTTCCAGACTGTTACCAATCCATGCGCCCATTCGCTTTTGTCGATCTGGCTCCAGATCCCCATCTGCTCCATTTTCTTAATTTCCTGAATAGCAGCGTCACGGCGGGCAATGGGAATCGTTCGTACGGGCACGCACTTGGGTTTACAAAGCGGTTTAATCTCGATCTTATGCTTAAAGTTTGGAAAAGTTCCCAAATTATCACTGGAAATGTTACGGTATTCGGCCGCAAGATATGACGGAAATGCTTGTTGTATAACGCTAGCGACTTGCAGGGACGCGCCGTCGATGTGGAGACCCAGTTTGTGGATGACGTCCAGGCCAATGAGCGGCGGCAAGTTGTCATTCGTGATGAACAGAGTGACACTAGGATTCGTTTTGCCGTTTATCACCATCGGCGTCGTATGGCACCCGACTATACCTTGAACTGTCGAATTATCAAAGTTTCGCAGTGCTGATACAGTGGGCTGTACTTGTTGACGAGGCCAGATTCGTTTAAAGGTTTGTACTGGGATTGTGGAAACATCGGAAGCCGTGTCGATTTCAGCAAAATAATCCTCGTGACGGCCTGGGATTAATACCTTGACGCGGATTGATCGTTTTCCACGCCGGTATTTGATACACTTAACTGTTCTGGCGGTAGCAGCCTGCTCTCTTCGCTTTGAAATAATACAGTGGGCTGCAAAATGGTTAGGTTTACCACATGCATTGCACTTTTTGCCAAGCGCAGGGCAAGCATTGTCACGGTACGCGTGGCTTGATGAACCGCATCCATTGCAGACTTTAACTGTCCTGCCCGTATGCATACGAACGTTGCCAGGCGGCACTTGCGCTGTATTTGATCGCCGTTTATGCTGTTTGTACGGCCGCGTCACTCGATGAACAGCTGTGGCGGCTGTATCGTTCCGGATCACCGCCCCGACTTCAGTAGCCGCTTCTTCCGCTCGCATTATTGTCAAAATTTTCGTTAAGTCGATCGCGGGTTCGGTTAAGAGTCTTTCTTGTGTCGTCGTTGATGAGCACCCAATAACCAACTGCATAGCCAGCTGTCGTTCCTCTCCAGCGCCGTAGTCGCAGTCGCTGATAAGGGTTCGTAACGCTGTATAAAAGTCGTTGACGGATTCGCCGGCATGCTGAATGCGACGTCGAAATTCGAATTCGGATCTCACCTGGTTTGATGGCTTGTCGAAGATGCCCTTGAGGTGAGCAACGTATTCGTCGTAGGACAAATTGTTTGTTTCGTCCACATTGTGTGCGTGTAGTATTCGCTTGCCCTCGGTACCCAGAAACGACCGGAGGAATAACTTCCGATGCTGGTCCTCAACTACCCTACCCGAACTGATTTCGGACAGTGCAAAGAAATCTTGCACATCCCGAAACCAGAGGGTCCATTTGACCGGCGGCCGTCCGGGAGTATCCAAAAAGGGCGAAGGCTGTTGGACACTAATGCGCAAGCTCGACCCTTGCGCCGGTGTGGCGAGCATTTAGAAGACAGGGCGTCAGATAGTGCGATTTCTAGTGTAAATTTCAATGTCATCAAATTCTTCAATGTCATCAAATTCTTTAGTAATCATCATAATTCTTCGGTAATCATCATTTCGTATTCTTGACGATTTGGCTATCATAGTTCATCAATTATACATCAGTAATCGTCATTTTATTTTGTTAATCATTCAATTTTCGGCTATTACAGTTCAGTCAACCACGATTGCAACACGCTCACGTTGTCTTGATCGGCGTCGCTGTTGGAAGTAATCGAAGGCTCTTGGAAGCACAGATCGTTGCACTGTTGAAGAGAAAAGTCGTTGTAACACACTGATCGCCAAATGATGTGCGTGTGCTTCGCCGAAAACTAACCCACAATAGACACTGTCGCTACTTATATAGGTTTGCACTAGCTAACTGATATCATATGCAGATCATATGCAAATCTTCAGTCGAACAACGCCAACGTATCAAAACAACAAAACAAAAACCACAAAATCTTAGATATTCCAAAAATACTTTTAAATTTTCTATTTTGCTGCAGCAAGCGCTGAAGGAGCACCTAATAGTTTTGCCAGGTAAGAGCAATACATAATATATACCTCGCTAGTGATTGTAAAACGGGCCGATCGTGCTTTCATCTATGATTATCATTGTGTGTCATCACCTTCAACAAGCTTTGGCTTTGTTCCACATAACACTGTAAAACTTATGAAACCCAAGGTAGAAAAACAAACATATTGTAACATGAAAACGTGTTAATGTTACTATTTTCACGAAAACAAAATATTAAGTAACGTGATATTGTTAAAGGTTGTATCTGTGAACCTAATAATTTCGTATAAGCAAGAGTTTATTATAAAAAATTCCGTTGAAGAGTATGACACTCAGTTATGCTCATACACTTTCTCTTATACGATGATGTGGTCGTTTCTCTGCTTGCGGTTCTCAACGGTTTCAGTGGTTTGTTTGGTGGTTATTTGCTGATATAGGCTACCCGTCAAGGTTTCTTAGGGGAGGTACCAAGTAACAGTTGGCTAATAGCCAATAAAATTAAAGAGGAATTTGAATTCAATGGCGATTGCGTCACCTGCCGAAATTTCATTGGTCATTGGCGATTTGGTAGCTGCTTCCCGTAATTTAATGCTTGGAGGCGGGACGCATAATACATGAAGGTTACCGAGTGTCATACTCTGCTACAAAATTTGCCTAGTAGACTCTTGACATCAGTAATATCCACATCGAATCTTAAGAAAAATACATCAAATTATACAGAGTCACCGCACACTCTAATTTTATGGGTAGTCTACACAGTTAGCATGGTACGGGAAATGTTTGGTATACTATTTGCAAAATATACTTACGTGTATCATGACATAACTAGATAACCTGAGTCTTCTAATGAAATAATGAAAACTTAGTGAAAACAGAGAGGTACAACGGTAACATTAGTATTGGGTGTCCACATGTTGGCAATATCTTTTTGTGCTATACAATATAGCCCATTGACGGGTTATGTTGTCTCGAAAATTTGTAATCAGCAGCCGGTGACCAATAAATTTCCAGTCGGCTGGTGGCTCCTTCAGCCTCTACCGCACACTATATGACGCGATCCTTTATTGCAATTGTCACTTATACTTGGTCCTAACAAACTTATCTATAACATAACACCATGTATCCACCCCAGTGCTATACAGTGTTTTGTACACTAACTCTTCGTATCACCACAACGTTGGCATGCTTGCTCGCATATAATTCTGCAACCTTGACAGTCTGTAACATATTTTAATCTAATCTATAAAATACAAAACTAATCGCTCTAAAATCGCGTGTCGAAATGGAATTATCTATAATTATATACCTACATATAATATGTATATTATACGACTAATTTGGCTTAGAAATTAATTACTAGGACATATGCAAACAATTATGTATACCCACTGCCTAATTATTTTTGAGTTATATATGAATTTGGACATGACCGCAGACGAGTTTCCAGTTATATCTGCCGAAACCTGTGAATTTCGGTTCATGAATTTTATGTTAAACAACGAGGTGTTTGGTATTTGCGCCACTGGTCTAAAGAACATTACAAAGTATGACTCGACGAAGCCATATATCATGGGTACTCAGCGTAGGAAACAATTAATATTACTGTTACACAGCCAGAAACAAAATGCCAATGCACGCAACATGCAAATTCGATTTGCCATTCATGACTCTCTCGCCAGCTATTATGCGGGACACCGTAGAATAAGAAATTCAAATTAAATACAACCGTAATTAATCTGTACATAGTTTTTCAAATGGCAAAGGCATTGTCAAACTGGAAAACATGTTTTAGCTCGAGTTATTGTGGTCATGTTACCATGACTGAATATTTTTTACAAATTACAACGGAAATTTTGTCACTAGTACCTTATTCGAATTTCAACTTAAACCGTTTACCGCTGCAATAAAATTGCCTAACGGACATCTGACATCGAACATTAATCACATTACTGCAATCAGCGTACGCAAACCACTGAATCTATTAGAAGGTGATACTCGGTTCATCAACGAACATTGCTAAGCGAACAGATAAACACAGTTCAAACATGCACAGTACGATAAACTCAGTAAATACGTTGCTCTCCAACGCGCGATGGTGAAATTTGGCGCCAGTGGGCGCTAAAGGGGTAAAACTTATTACCAATAGTTTGCCGTTAAATAAAAAACTTATAACTAGTAAAATTTGAATATTAAGATTTTATTGCGTACTGTTCGCGCCACAGCGAGTGCTTTTGCAAAACTTGCATTTTCCGACCTACGACATGGAGCAACGCAAATGTTTGTAATCAAACAATATGCTCGCATAACTGTCTTAAGACACAGGATCTTTTTACAACCTAAGCTGCACAGTATTAGGGAAACGCTGTATCCAGACGCTAAACTTCCTTCGCGAAAATAAGTTAACTATGCACAGCAGTGTTCACGGCAGTGATTTAATGAGCGGCTTCTATATTCGGTTTGTGGTTATTAAAACATTGTTTGCAGACTACTAAGCCTCTCATAGCGCTAGAGCATGCTGTATATAAGTCACTCATTTTAAAGAATGAGTCCTGTTTATGTGCGTACACGACGGTTGTTATTTTGACAACGCTCAAAAATTTGTAGTCACAATTCTGCGTTCTTATTTGCAGGCTAATGAACGCAAACAGGAGCTCTTTGATGCATGAAGCAATTTGACTTTGCGTTCGTTTTTCCGTTTCGCGCGTTTGTCAGTGTTCATCATACGACATGAGGTCATGTTGCAAAATCTCAAAAACTTAAAAAAATTACGTGACTGAAAGAACACATGCGATCAAGGTATACTTAAGGTTAAATAGTGTATAGGTGAACCGTTAAATAGGCTAAATAAATAAAATACAAATAAACCAAGTGTTATAATTTAACTATGGACCTATATGGCAACATTGGCAGTATCAGTTTGACAAGATAGACCAGGTGAATCCGGAATCAAGATATAATTTTCTTTTATAATTGCCGAATTTTAATTTCATTTATACCACAGTGTATTGAAAATATACGTATGTTTTGCTTTTCTTGTTCCTCAACACGCTAACAATATTTATATTATAATTATTTTCCAATTAATAATATATATAATATATATAATTATATGTTTGCGCTATATTATTGCGGTTCCTCCATATTGGAAAATAATACAAATTATAGCAACCGAAGTGAAGCAGGCATGAAATTATAAGCAATTTTGCATCGCAAATAGCAATATTTTGCGCATCGCAAACTGTAATTCATAGTGTCGGCACTGTTTACTGTTTCCGCGGTAAAAAAGCTTGCTAGATAGACTGCGATAATTACTGTAAATAAATGCAGGTAAAATAGTAACATTGAGTTAATTGCTAAGTTATAAAAATAAAGGAATCAGAATTGAGAAATGTTCTTGAAATTTTGGAGTTTATCCATGATTACTGCAAAAAGCAGATCTAATCATTAACTACTGGAGCTTTAAAAGTTGAGGTTTTTTCTGGATATAAGTTTCTAGCAAAATTCCCAAATCTTAGCGTCGGGCTTGCAATAAAAGGAAGTTTGTTAGAAACCTATTCAGTGTTTGTTAGTCAGATACTACGCAACAACAACCATGTCGTTACTATCGCACAAGCAGTTGTTGTGGTGTTGCTGTTGTTACAAGCCAGCCTGATTGTACAGCACCGTTATACGCTGCCTATATTCATACTCTCTATGTGAAATATAGACCAGATGAAAGATCCTATCAATCAAAATAAACACTGACTAACTTTTGGCAAATAAACAGCTAAGATCAGAAAGAGTGCACCAACTAATCTTAATGTGGAATGAAGCAATGTTTAATATAGAACTAAAATCCGGATGTAGTAAGGTACCTTAAGTTTTAACTGTATGTACCGTGGTAAATCTATGAATAATAAACCGTGTTAAAACCCGCAGATAACGTATTTTCATAAAAAAATCTGTCATAGTGAAAACACTTAGTCAAGCCTACTAGTGTTAGAAGTTTTCGGAAATAGCGTGCAATTTTAGTGTGTACTATAGCTTCGTTGCCTAATATATAACTGCAGTGTATAGATTTAAGGTATTTACAAACAACACGTAATCTTGTTTTACGTTTAGCAACTCATTGTTTAATAAATACTGGCAATTTGACTTATTTTGTCCAATATATGAAATACTGCATTTAGATAAAAAGATTTGTAATTTACACACGTCTGCCCAAGTTTTCCCATCTAATAGTGCACTTTGAACGTCAGTTTTAAATTGTTGAGCATGTGAAAATAACGCAGGGATGTAGTGCTTGAGATCATCAGTGAATATTTTTCAATTTACATTTAATATTACAAGTAATACCTATAATTTATATTTAAAATGGAAAGCGCTGGTCCCGAAACACTTCCTTGTGGTGCGCCTGATTTCATGGAAGACGTAGCAGCGAAATATTTATATATCTATGCCCGAAAATTCTATTTCGTAGTAAGTAGATACACAGTCTAGTAAACGAACTTTTATACCAAGTCATACAAGTTTACAGATATGTTTTGGTGCGAAACAGTTTCGAATGATTTTGCAAAATCAATATATGCAACGTCAAACAAGCTGCCGCAATTGAACGCTGTAGTAAAGTCGTTAAAACACTAAAGAAGCTGTGTTGTTGAGGAATTACGCACTAGGAAGCCATGTTGGCGTTTTGTTAGCAGTTTATTCTATCCCAAATAGTCCGTCAAAGAATTGTTTATGATAGGTTCTATAAGCTTTCAAGCAAATATTCGACGTTAGCGAGATGGGTCTGTAATTTACGGGTGTTAAACACCTTCTTTCTTAAAAACAGCCCCAATATCAGCAGTTAGCGATGCACCTAGAAGCATTCCATCAATAAAAGTTTGCTGAAAGATATGCGCTAGTTGAAAACAGACCGAGTCACGTATTTCACGAAGAAAATGTTCAGAAATGCCATCGCGTGTATCGCTGTGTTTCCCTTTTAATTTATAGAGGTACTTACGCGCAGATTGCGGCTTGTGGTAATCCAACTAATATTAGGGCAGTTAGTGGCAGTCCTTCGTATTAATGGAATGTTAAATCTATCTGTGAATATATACACTTGGAAAAGATTTACCCAGTATTTTATATTTTTCTTTATTGAAATTAATTACTTCTCTGCTCTCGCCAGTGCGCTTGTGGTTCATTTGTTATTTACATATTTAAAAAATTGTTCAAGTTATTAGAGCTAAGAATTTTATGTTCAAAATCTTTATTAAGCGCATAAATGCTTTTAGCATTTCTTGCTGTGTTCTTTGTACCAAATATATGAGGTTAATGAGGTTAATGAGGTTGATTTGTCGCCATATATTACGTTTTCTTGTCAGAATATATCTTGCCTGCTTGTGATATATGAACTGCAAACGCGAATTTCATTTTTCTGGGGAACGTACAACAAGCAAGCATAGTCAAGAACTGATATTAAACGATTCCATATGTCATTAACCTTATCGGCGATAGAAAGTACATCACTTTAATATAAGGAAACCAAGTATATGTTAAGAGCACAGACGTTCGCTGTCTTAAAGTCACATTAAAAAGAAGCATACTTCACGTCAGAAGCACGAGCATAATAACTACATGGTTGAAATATACTAACTTGGCAAACATAGCTGTTTGATTAAAAACTGATATATTTTATAAATAAAATTCTCCGAGAAGCTTATGGATTTATTTTTTATATTTAGTTAGTTATATGCCATCCAAACCTAAATTCTTCAAGACCAAAACTTTCGGCGCGGACAGCAGATGCTCTAACCACGAAACTATGAACCAGCATGAAGCAGTTATAAATCAGGTATAACTCTTAGAAGCGTTACAAGCGTTTAAACGCTTCACTGGTAATTATTATAAATTTCATAATCTCTCTACATTATATCAGAATTGCTGTTCGTTTTCAGTGCATTAAACAATACACCATATATTTTTATGCAACATTAAATATAGTTGTTATATTTACACTGTATATAATTAAATTATGTATGTACATAATATTACATTTGACATGAGGCGGCTTAGGCACGCGACCAGCACAGTAATAAACTATTTCTGTTGAATTGAATCAAATAATATTGCTCGATTACAACCGGAAAACGTTAAAATATTGTTATAAATACACTTACTTATTCTAAATTATAACTATATATAAATCGTGCACTTGTATATATACCGACTGTTATATACGTTATTTAGATGTAGGAGGGTATATTGCGCAGCTGTTACACTGCAAAGGTCAAAATAAAAGTGCATCAAAATTGAAACAAATTAATCAGTTATAGTTACGTATCAAATTTCGCAATAAAATTACCGAATCGAAAGTCAAATGAAATTCAAACCTGATAAGTGTTTGATCAGGTGACTATAAGATTTCTTCCGGACACTTTATATAAAATATGAGTTAAGATAAAATATTTTATACGCTAGTGATATAAAATATGTCATGGATAGAATAATTTGGGTCTCGTGCAATATTGGACAAACCCCACTATCCAATTCAGTTTGTATGTTTGCAAATGGTGGACACAAATCACTGAGCTATCCAGGAGCTTGCTACTCTCTTCCTTAAAGCCTCTCACAAGCCATCGAATAACAGCACATATGCGACCATACACTTCTGCGTCTCTCGTGTACCGTGTGTATGTAAATGTTCACACCAGATCAGCCGATCCGGAACTCAACAGAATTATGCTATATTGTGTCATATTAGACTGCTACGATTTATGCCGAAATATCGATTTACCACTAAATTATCCAGTAATAGCTAGCATAGTAAACTTACGAAATACAATATTATGCTGAAATTGAGATTGAACTACTTCGGTCTCCACCGGGTACTGCCATATGTATTGAAATAAACTAAGATATAATATGCCAGAAGAGGTCCTAGTCCAGTAATTTTACTAGTCTATAAACAAATCTATTCCCTATTTCTAAAACACAAAGTAACTAAACAGCCAAATATATAATATGGAACTGTAAAGTATTTAAATTTGTCAATAATTGAAAACCAGTCAGCAAGGCTTAAAAACTTCGACCTGTACTGCTTTTGTATTTTACAAACTGCGGATGGCCGTTTAACCGTTTAAGGGTCGAATTAACTTGTGTATTATGCAACATTTAACAAACTCACGCCGGCTCCAGGGATTCAACCCGGGTTGGACAGTGAGAATTATTTACACAAACCACTGAGCGATCTGGTAGCAGTTGTTCGATTACTTAAAGCCTCTCACAACGCAGTGAATAAGAATACACGTGCAAAAATGCAGCATACGACAATAATTCAGTTACAATTCTTCACAATGTGCGTTGGATCCGTTTGACATAGCGGGCATGAAAGGGTTAAGCTGTTTTGATTATTGTTGGCCTACCATAATATTACAATCGCTATAAAGCAGTGTTGGCAATAGTAAAATTTTAACCTAAATGCTTGTCTGTCTGCAGTAGCGTAAAGTACTTTGAGAAATATTGGAAAAGTTATAATTAGAGAAATGCGGTTGCTAAAACTGCAAAAAGTGTTCATTTTATGTGTAATCAACATAGCCACTTCCATAATAAATTAAGTGGCTATAGAATTTTGTGCCCAATACATTGACAATGTGTCTTTTTCAGTCTAGGGATGTAGCAGAACTTAAATGAAACATGAGATGATGCCCGCAAATGAATTACATGATCAGTAATTGTTTCAATTGACATCACCGACGTCTAGAGGTTTATGGACTAAGTCAGATTATTATCCAAAACATTGAAATTTCATTATTATTATTATATACATAGAGAACATAGATTCTTCATTTGTAGCTACAAAAAGTGATTCCTGAAAATTGCGGATTAAACCTCTATCCGGGCACCTAAGTGGGCGACCCGGCTAAATTGCCAGTGTAAGCGAGTTGGTACCGAGTTCCGGACGCCAAATTCGGTACTTTATCAGTTTTATCCACTCAAAATTAAGGCATTTTTGCTGCATATATTGAAACGACCGACTAAATTTCGATTAACTCTTTAACGCCCGAGCTAGTTTCTGTATCGCCCAATGTGTGACAAACCTAGGCTGGTGCTGGGGATCGAACCACGGCCGACTTGGTGAAAACGGCTTATGGAAGCAACTAAGCTATCTGGGAGCTGTTGCTCGGCTTCTTAAGGAACGTCACAAAGCCAGCGAATGAAAATGCGCGTGTAAACGTACTCAACGCGACATACGTAGTTTGCACGGCATGTTGCAACGTGGGATAATGCCAATTGACAGAGTTCGGCAAGAAAGCGTTAAATAGGTTAGTACTTGTAATGAAGACTTATAGGCTGCGACTTTATAATGTAATCCTAATATCAATTGCTTAACATTACTTTTGCTTTCTGAATGAAAATTTTGCGTACCTCTGTGAAATTATAATCCTGTTCCTTAGCATAGCATGAAATTATAATCCATAGCATGTCCCTGCTCGGATAGAAGATCGAGCGAAACATGATGTGTTAAAATAAAATGACGTACTATTTCATAATGCAAAACTTAGTACACGGGCTAATACAAATATGATGAAGATAAAACAACGTGCAAAATTTTAACGAATTCCAATAAGAATACATATAATAAATTAATGGGTAGTAGCTCTAAGCATAACGGCTATTGCTGCAATTGAAAATGGATCTAAATTATTGTTAAGCTAAGTACAACCATGGCTAAATGCTAGTATTGGCATATCAATATTTCTTGATTTGGGAAGAGACCAGTTTCGGGTTATAGAGTGAGAAATACAGTTTTAACCAACAGTCAAATTATCTAATACGTGGCAACCGGATACAACCAAGGTACCCGATAAGACGGATACCCGACGCCGGATAGCACATACCTTAGTGCCTCCGTGTGCGTGGCTTATTGCCCATGCTTGCCAAAAACTTGTTTCTATTTAATACATACAACTGAATATATCATACAGATCAGTCTTGTTGAAGGTTTTTTAAACGGTGTTGTGCGCTTAACAACAATATATGCACAAACGTACCTACGTCTTTGCTAATGCGTTACTGGCCTAAATGTTTTTTTTTACGAAATCATGTTGCAGCAAATATTTGTTCCTTTACCTAAACATACTGGTTTAGATTTGGATTAAAATTCGTAAAGTATATCTTTAACTTTGTTAATATTTAAATTTAAATTCTTAATTTCCGATAAGGGAAGTGGGGTTACCTCCCTAGGGCTCGAACACCCTCAACCCGTATTTACTCCTCAAGCCTCCACACCAAAATTTGCGAAAATTAGGAAAAATTGGGTTAAAATCCCCAAAAATTGGGTTAGAATCCGCAAAAATTGAAAATTGGGATAAAATTAGCAAAATGTCGGGGGATTTAACTTCCCATACCCTCCTAATTATCTCTCCCGACGGGTTGGCTCTCCCTCCCCAACAACCGCCTATCCCCGTAAGCCGACGGACCGTAGACTCCTATGACTTATGTATTATGAAATTATTAAGTTACTGCAGCAGCTGAATTGCCTTAGTTCGTGCAAACTCATTGTGATTACGATATGTAACATTTATGCACTCTCACCACCAGCATATTTGCCCGGTGCAGTGACGTTATTTTAAAATAAATGTAATGATGCAAGAACGCTTATTTTATTATTACAAATACAACGAAGGCGTGTTAATAATGCATAAAAATATTAGAAGCCGCTTGCAGACGAAAACAACGGTATACTAGTCCAAATTTTGGGTACTGTCGGTGATATGAGAATGGTGGCACCTGGCACGGTCAGTAATGGGTCAAGGTTTCGTGGTTATATGGTGGTTGGTGGATATCGTATAACAATTATCGCCCGGGCACTCTTCAAACACAGTGAGCGACCTGAATGCGAGATTAGCAGTAAATTACCTTTGCTAGTATGCTGTTGGACTTGAATCGGTAGACATTTATAAGCAGCGGACTACATTTAAAAAAATACGTAGGTTTTAGCAATCAGTCGTGTCTTCGTAATATATATAGTGCTACAGCGCTGTGTTTACGTGTTCTGTCTACAGTGTCAATATAAACCTTTATCGTGTAATATTAATATGTAACTTTTTTGGTCGGTGGAAAAATTACATGGCGCAGTATTTTTCTCAACGATTTTGTCCACGTAGGCCTAGGCTGTGACACCGCTATTTTAGTTCTGGATGTGCTGCGACCATACAAACTGATGTAACACGCTAAGAAATTCACTACTGAAGCTCGTTAAACTATTACGCACAGCGTACAAATCTAGGTGTTAAAATACTATCCAAGTTCATGACAGTTCGGACTATATTCATGTTTCAAGCAACTTTTGCACTATACGATATTCAGAGATCGTTTTACCAAGTTATTCCAGCTTCACTGCCGTCTGTATCTTCAATGTGTCTCGTATCCCTCTCGACGTTGTTTATTCTAATACTGTGGCGCACTGTTGTGGATATTCCATATACATGACGCTAAGTTGCTGCAACCTAAACTATATCAACGTAACCCCAGTTCCCGCTAGTTAGTTGATGCGTTTGACCTAATACCTATAGCCGCGTGCGTAGTCAACATAAATTAACAATGTAATAAACCAATCGTGAATTTCGTGCAAACTCATTCCTATCACAGTTATATATCAAGGTGCATTACATGGTCTAACACCACCAGCATATTTATGGCGTCCGGTTAAATTATTTTTCTCAAATAACATAAAATTAAACGTACAGAAACACAAATGTTGGACAAAACTTCACAATTCATGCTAAATTATATACCAAAAAATGCTAGAAGCTGTTTTTATGCCGAAATCAGGTTGTAGCAAATTGTTCATACATAATACGACATAAATTTTCATAGCGGATGTGACATTAGACGATTAATATTAATATATACGAAGCTGTAAGCTTTCGACAAGAGGCATAACAGGAGTTTGCCACCCTCATTTTGGACCGTAACCTATCTACATTAATTTGCTAAATGGTTATGGCTGTTCGGAATAATGTGTTCTTTTCATATTACTACGTTGCCGAAACAGCTGTCATGGACAAGCGCTATTTAAATATTTACAAGACAAGATGTAACGTCGTTTTTGAAATACCATTCCAGTACAGATACATTCCGTTACAGCTAACAAACAGTTGCACAAGTTGCCCTGTGTGTAAAACTTAATGCCACACAAAAGCGTTTACCCTCGTCGCAGTAGATTGTCACAGCAGGTATAACGACTCCTTCGAGATTGGCTACAAGACGCAACGGTTAGATTTAATAGACCTTGACACCAATGTGCAGGCGTATTCGCACGCTTTTCTTAATGCAGTGCATTGAAGTTATCATGAGTTTCCCAGCTGCAAATGCGTAGAAACGCCTGCACTCTTTGAAATGTTTAAATGTTATGTTAGGTGCTTGTAACGTTGAATGTATTTTAGCTTAATAATTCCATTTTAGTTGAACAGATTGCAGTGGAATTTTTCTGGTTTAGGCTTACAAATAAATCTAAGCAGGCAAAATAGAGAAGTTGCCCTGGCATCGTTTTTAGACTTACTCTACGTGCTGACTAACATAGTCCATCAGTTTGGTCCAGAAAATGTTGCTATATGATTAGATTCAGCACCAAATGCAACCTGACCTGAAAATGCACAACCTGAGAAAAGACACAACCCATGTCTACGCCTGACCAGCTAGCTCCGATTACATAATATTTCAGAAAATTTCTGGTAATAGCTACCGTTTCGATGAATTCCTACAAAACATTTCCTAACCTTCTGGTGTACATTATATAGCACCGAATTTATATATAGTATATCAAAGCATATACATGCTCATTCTGCACGGATGACATCAAATCTTATACACCATCATCCTGAATGATGGTGAACAATACAAGACAAGACAATGTAATATTGTATGTCAGTTCTTATCTTTCGCGATCAATTTATTTGGTTCTTGTTGGATGCAAGATGTCTTTAGATTCAATTGATATATCATAAATTCGATAATTACAGCAGGACAAATCGATTGAATTCACAGAGTTTAAAAGGTCAGCAAGCCACATTTTGGTACTTATCAAACCGTTCGTAATAACTAGGTCCCTAGGTATCTACATGAACATGAGTTTGATTAATTTTAAGTGCAACATAAAATGCCAGGACCAAGATACCAAACATCATAGCTGTAACATGCATGTGATTACCGGAATTCAATTAGCTATTTAATCGGTTTAGTCAACTCATGTTCATGATTGTCGAAAATCCATTTGTCAAAAATCCTAAATCGTGGGCCAATGTACTTTGTTAACTTTCGAAGTTTATGTTAGTGTTATTTGCAACAGAAATTTTGTGCCTGTATTACTTCTGGTTCGCATGCTATAAAGCGCCAAGGAGTTTTCGTTACTTCTGGCATAACACCTATATAATAAGCAAAAAAAATCAATTGTGACAACCCAAAATTGATGTGATCAAAATTCTATTTTCAAGGAGGCAGCGAAGATATATTACAAAATGCATTAAAATTAAAAGAGTGAAACCATATTTTAACATACATCAAGAGCCTTGTAGATTGAGCATAGACAAATACAGTAAAAGGCAGAACTAGAAATATGTATTTCGTGTTAAATATACTAATCTGTCATCGTTCTTTAGAGCTGTAGTTGATTTAATACAAAAATGAAATATTTTCCGGAATTCAGTCACTAAAACAAACGGCAGTTGTATTCGCAAAGCCTCTGTCGGCCAAATTCCTTACAGTAATAAAAATTCAATTATAATGACGTTTGAGTAAAGCAAAATCGGTAAAACGAAAATAATCGGAAATCTGGAGCCCACCTGGGCAAGAAAAAGACATTTGTGTGAAAGCATGAAGATATGCTTTAGAAGGACTGAAACTTAGCAATTTCAGCTGAAAAATGCTTAGACCTCCCGCGCCACAACATTGCCTAGGACATAGCAAAATTAGTAAAAGGCACAACTACAGAAGTATATGTTTGTTTCAAAACATATACTACTATGATGGGTTATTCATTTTTTCTGTAATGCTACTGATTTAATGCAAAATGGCTTATTTTCGAAAATTTTGTGCACTAAAACCCAACCATAGTTTAGAATTGGGACATAGCTGACACATATAATTTGTCTACAAATACATATTTCCCAAAAATAACCTATACGAACGTTATTATTATTATATTTAGAAAATTAATTTCAGAACTCATCACATATTATCTGTGATAAGACAATGAATGCCACGTGCCGACCATATTTTGCACCGTCAAAACTATAATTTGTATATTGTTAAATTTGATTATTACAATGTAGCGCTACAACTTCCGGATTCATTATTTTCAGCGGTGGTGTGCGATATTAATTAATACTAAATAAAATTCTAAGACTTACAATTTGATTAAAATTCTAAATTTGTTTAACATAGTTCTAATACTGCTGCACTGCGCTGCGAATTCCAAACATTAACGCACACCATCTTGCTGGACGGACAGCGTTACATAGAACATTCGTCTATAACATCACCAGAGGTGCAGTTTTCCTACTGATGGTGCATTTCGGCTAGCTAGCTCACGGCAAAAGCAGGCGTAATCCAGAACTTCAATTAGCCGGAACGATGATTGGACCAACAAAGTAAATAATTTTTTGGTACAACAATTGCGTCTGCTTTCCAAGGTGGTATATTTGAAGTAAAGTGAAATTTGACACAATTTAGTATCAAAAGTGGAGTTGCTATATTACTCAGAGTGTTTACTACGTTGAATAAAAAATTCGCTCTGTTCACTCAATTTTCTTTTTATATTTTTATCAACCGAAAAATTAATATTTGTTACAAGCTTGACTGTGCTGCTTCAAAAGTATATATATAATGAACCCATTTTATAAACTCTGTTATGTAATTTTAATGCAGTTTTAAGTATTTTGAGCAAAGATTCAGAAATTTTTCCTGAAAGTGTCTCCGAAATGGACATACAGCAAGTTCTATCTAGATACGTTCTTGCAATTTAAAAAATCTTAAAAATTTCTCAGTCGATTATATTTTGTCAGTGATTAGCTGCAACAAATAACTGAATAATAACTGGCGTACTGCTTATGTAGGCGAAAATGTTTAATCGTCGAACTAAAGAGCCGTTTCCTGCAGAAGTTAGTCGCTTCGAAAAGCCGAAAACTACTACCGAACTGGTACTAAGTGTCGTTGTTGAGTTCCTTGGCCTAGCACTGTTTCCCACATTAGCTCGGATAAGGACTCATCTGGGTGCGGTTGTAAATTATTATGAATCTGCTTCTAGTACATGGCAAAAATAATGAAATATTAGCGCGACTGACCTCACTTGACTCAAGTTGCAACACAGTTATAAACCGGGTCATTGAGAACATAGCTAGCATTGTTTTACTGATAATATCAGCCTTTAGCTCAAAGTACCGAGCTGCAACGTCCTTTACCGAAAATAAATATCGGAATGGTATTGGGGCTGTAAGTTGTACATAGCTTTCAATTTTATTTTTACTTCTGGGTGTCGAAATTTGGATAAATCATTATTGAGCTAAGTTCAAGCCACAGTTTAAGCATTTAAGGCCAAGCATTCTTGACTTTGCACTACCAAGAGTACATCGATTATATAGATTTTATCTGCATGTGATACAGCGTCGCATGCTCTATAGACGTTCAACGAGACTATATATTTTATTAATTACAGCGTTACATATTATAAAAGCTAAATTGCATTTCTTCAGCAAAATGCGCAGTTCTTGAACCCATTATACCTCCTGCCGGAGAGGGGTTATAATGGTGTTAAATGAGGCCAGATCTGGGATAAATCGTATTATAGTTGCAGGGCAAATATATACTATAATCACCAAAATTTTGGGCTCCAGGTGTCACGCAAACCTTTGAATACAATGTTACTAGTCAGTTGTAGCATAGACAGCAGTGCATTCAATATTTGTATTTACGGTAATTCGTTCAAACTCCTGCTGCCGCACCCGTTTGAAATCTTCTCATCCGTGCGTAGAAATGTTTGAACGCATAGCGGCCCATGCTATAACTATGACTTGTAACACAGCTTATATAGTTAAAGCTGTGCATCAAAATGTTTTAACGCACGTTTAGCTAAATTAGCTGTATTACAAGTCAATTGTAGGACAGACAGGCGTGCGTTAAGTGATTTGTACGCACGGGTGTGTTGTCTAACTCGTTTAAACTAGTGCTCACGCACTCGTCTAAACTCGTTACAACCGTACGTACAAATCTCTTAACGCACGATGGCTGTGCTACAACTATTACTTATATAATCATAAGGAATAGTTGCTATATTAAAGGCAATCCGATGTAAGTCGTTATTACGAACCGTTGGAAACGAATTGCCTGTATATTTACCATCTAGTTGTCGTAGAAATAAGACTGAAAGTTCTCTTTATATAAGTTAAAAGTGGCTGACTATCGACGTCATTTGTATCTAACCGTGCTGGCGGAGGTTAGCCAACCACCCATCGTGGTTACCCACCCAACCGGCATTTTAAAAATTTTAGCAGCTATGAGCAAATTATTGTGCTATATAGCTAACTTTGAGGGAAGTGTGATGACTTTTCTGACATTTACAAAAATCTACCCTCCTGCTGCATCCCTCTCTCCCCAGCGCAACCACCCGCTGAACCATCCACCTTCCGCTAACCCGACGGCCTTGGACATGTATGCCATATAGCGATAGTCTTTTGAAATTGCAGATTTTTTATAAATTTCACATTCAGTATTAGCGTTTTTGGGACTTTAAAGACCATCGATAATAGGTATGACATTTTAATGCAAAATTAGGAATAAAAAAGTAAAACTTTTTTCAGCTTACCAGTTTTAACGCAATCAATATTGATGGTGTACCGAAGAATATCGTTTATTTGCTTTTGTTGAATATCATTGATTGTAAAGAAGATGCAGTAGAAATAGAGCCACCAGCGGCTGAAATTGAAGCCAATATACAAATTCGTCAATAATACACCTTCATTAACTAGTCTCGGGAATGTTTGTGCCTTGTCGCCTGTCACTTGATTTCGTGTCAAGTTTGGCCGGCAAAACTTCATATTTCGAACGAAGATTTTCGATGCCAGTTGTGGTAGCAAACTGTTTCTGTTCGAATTATTGCCAATTGCAAATTTTGTTTTTTGTTGCAATGCTTTGCCAGTATGTAGATTTGTATCGTTGCTGTTTTCATTAAGCTGACGAGTGCGATTCCGATAGCATTTGCAGTTGTGGTAATAATTGTGATGCCGGAATGAAAATCGGTGGCTAAATTTGTCAAGCATAGCTCAGTTATCATTTGAAATCCATTTCACAATAATTATAAAAATATTATAATTGAATGTTTGGTTTTAAGCAATAATTGTATTTTAAATCAAAAATTATAATTACAAATTCTCGAAGACTAAAAAGAATCACAACCACTAGTGTCCAATAAAACCACTGCTAAAAAGTCTTAAACGAGGTTTTATAAAAGAAATTGTCTGAAATACAGTTTCCCTAACAGATGAAATAAAAACGTGATCCAACAAGTTTTGTCCCATAGTGTGATAAGCAAGGATTTGAAATTTGTCAAAAAAAGGATGAGTTGTTGTAAAATCGTAAGCCCTGCTTGTCAAAGAAAACATACAATTAACAACATGTGTGCCTATATGCAAAACCTAAGACTATCCATATCTGCTTTGTCATGGCTAGTTATAAATACATTCACAAAACAGAGGACTTTCAATTATTTTATAAGGTAAGTTTAAAAAATATGTCCAGATGCTAAAAATGGGTAAATACCAGGGCTAGAGATCTAACGATTAAAGACTCACCAGTTCGAATTGCCTGCATTAATTCTGAACACTTGCTGATATTTATTCAACTAGACTTTTAGGTGTGAAGCATTTTAGTGTTAAGAGCGTTTATTCACTAGATGATGGAAATGTTTTCTAATTACATAACGACTAGGACAGCTGTAACTCGACAAATGATTTCGGCCTCCCGAACATAATATTCATCAGCATTATTTCTACATATAAAAATCTAGAGGCAAATTTTGCTAATCCGCACAATAAAGTTTTAAAATCAGGTTTGCATGAGCCAGGCCATATTATCAACAAATGATTTCGGCCTTGCAAACATAACGGTCATCAGCATAACTTCTATATTTCAAACTGTTAGGAAAAATTTGCCATTCCACACGAAATTTTCAAACCAGAGTTGCATTAGATAGACTATATTATCAACAAATGATTTCAGCCTTGCAAACATAACGGTCATCAGCATTATTTCTATACTCCAAAATCTGAAGACAAATTTTGCTAATCCGCACAAAAAGTTTAAAAACCAGGTTTGCATAAGGCAGTCCATATTATCAACAAGTGACTTAGCCTTTCGAACAAAACAGTCATCAGCATTATTTTTATATTTCAAAATCTAACTGCAGATTTTGCCCATCCTAACAATAAATTTTAAACCAGGTTTGCACGGCAATATGTAATATTTCCCGGAGGATGTTGAAACGTATTAGATTTTATTTTAAAATTTTGTAAAAAGTACTTACATATTCCTCTAAAATTGAGGGACGCACAACAGCTCTTTGCATGCCTGATATAAACCTGGTAATAAATTTTTGTTGCTGTATAAATATATATTTTTACTCAATCTGCCTCAACTCGAAAAATTACATCACCACAAATGCTATAGGGAAATATACATAATATTGTTTACAGCAGTAGGTATACAGATAACTGTACTGGTATCCGCATAAAAACACTTTTATATATACAATATACCTATATATTTCCCAATTTTAAGTGTATTTAGCAATTCTTATTAGGTTTTGTACTTTCATCATTCATTCTAGGTTTACAAATAGGTTTCGTTTTGCCACCAATATGTCTGACCCATTCGATCTATTCAGGTTATATATTCAGCCCTAATGAATATTTTTAAATTCCACAGTTTGTTCAAATTTATTGAAATTAATATGTTCATGAAATGCAGTAATTCAAGGTATTTGCTCGATGCAAATGTATACACTTTTAATAATTCTATAATTGTAAAATATGCTTTACCAAAAAGACATGTAGTCAATGTTGTATTATATCTGTGTTTAAACCCGATGGTAAAACATTTATTAGTTATTTAGTTGGTATACCTAACAGCCTGATATGTCTAAGTCAGCAGTAGAATTAATCAAAATTTAGCCCATCAAACAATTATATAATAATTTCATATCGGCTCCCCATATAAAGCGCAAAAGCAGAAATCATCATATTTGTCAAGTTACGGCTGTCCTCGTAGTTATGTAATTACGAAAAACATTTCCATCATCTAATTTCGATAAACACTCTGACACGAATAGCTCACCTAAAAGTCTAGTTGAATAAATATCAGCAAGATCTCAAAATTTAAATCCCGATTCAAACTGGTGAGTCTTTAATCGTTAGATCTCTAGCCCTGGTATTTACCCATTCACATCTAAAAGCATTATTTTTTAAACTTTACCTTATAAAATAATTGAAAATTGCTATGTTTATATAAAATGTATAACATGGCATGGGCCCGACAGATATGGATAGTCTTAGGTTTTGCATATAGGCACACATGTTGTTAATTGTATGTTTTCTTTGACAAGCAGGGCTTACGATTTTACAACAACTCATCCTTTTTTGACAAATTTCAAATCCTTGCTTATCACACTATGGGACAAAACTTGTTGGATCACGTTTTTATTTTCATCTGTTCGAGAAACTGTATTTCAGACAATTTACTTTATAAAACCTCGTTTAAGACTTTTAAGTAGTTTGGACACTAGTGGTTGTGATTTAGAGTCTCGAGAATTTTGTAATTATAATTTTTATTTAAAATACAATTATTGCTTAAAACCAAACATTTAATTATAATATTTATAATTATTGTGAAATGAATTTCAAATGATAACTGAGCTATGCTTGACAAATTTAGCCACCGATTTTCATTCCGGCATCACAATTATTACCACAACTGCAAATGCTATCGGAATCGCACTCGTCAGCTTAATGAAAACAGCAACGATACAAATCTACATACTGGCAAAGCATTGCAACAAAAAACAAAATTTGCAATTGGCAATAATTCGAACAGAAACAGTTTGCTACCACAACTGGCATCGAAAATCTTCGTTCGAAATATGAAGTTTTGCCGGCCAAACTTGACACGAAATCAAGTGACAGGCGACAAGGCACAAACATTCCCGAGACTAGTTAATGAAGGTGTATTATTGACGAATTTGTATATTGGCTTCAATTTCAGCCGCTGGTGGCTCTATTTCTACTGCATCTTCTTTACAATCAATGATATTCAACAAAAGCAAATAAACGATATTCTTCGGTACACCATCAATATTGATTGCGTTAAAACTGGTAAGCTGAAAAAAGTTTTACTTTTTTATTCCTAATTTTGCATTAGAATGTCATACCTATTATCGATGGTCTTTAAAGTCCCAAAAACGCTAATACTGAATGTGAAATTTATAAAAAATCTGCAATTTCAAAAGACTATCGCTATATGGCATACATGTCCAAGGCCGTCGGGTTAGCGGAAGGTGGATGGTTCCAGCGGGTGGTTGCGCTGGGAGAGAGGGATGCAGCAGGAGGGTAGATTTTTGTAAATGTCAAAATTCATCACACTTCCCTGAAGTTAGCTATATAGCACAATAATTTGCTCATAGCTGCTAAAATTTTTAAAATGCCGGTTGGGTGGGTAACCACGATGGGTGGTTGGCTAACCTCCGCCAGCACGGTTAGATACAAATGACGTCGATAGTCAGCCACTTTTAACTTATATAAAGAAACTTTCAGTCTTATTTCTACGACAACTAGATGGTAAATATACGGCAATTTCGTTTCCAACGGTTCGTAATAACGACTTACATCGGATTGCCTTTAATATAGCAACTATTCCTTATGATTATATTAAGTAATAGTTGTAGCACAGCCATCGTGCGTTAAGAGATTTGTACGCAAGGTTGTAACGAGTTGAGACGAGTTCGTCAGCACGAGTTTGAACGAGTTAGACAACACAACCGTGCGTACAAATCACTTGACGCACGCTCGGTTGTGCTACAACTGACTTGTCACACAGCTAATTTAGCTAAACGTGCGTTAAGTCATTTTGATGCACAGCTTTAACTATATAAGCTGTGTTACAAGAAATAGTTATAGCATGGGCCGCCATGCACTCAAAGATTTGTACGCACGGATGAGAAGATTTCAAACGGGTGCGGCAGCAGGAGTTTGAACGAATTACCGTAAATACAAATATTTGAATGCACTGCTGTCTATGCTACAACTGACTAGTAACATTGTATTCAAAGGTTTGCGTGACACCTGGAGCCCAAAATTTTGGTGATTATAGTATATATTTGCCCTGCAACTATAATACGATTTATCCAAGATCTGGCCTCATTTAACACCATTATAACCCCTCTCCGGCAGGAGGTATAATGGGGTTCAACAACTGCGCATTTTGCTGAAGAAGAAATGCAATTTAGCTTTTATAATATGTAACGCTGTAATTAATAAAATATATAGTCTCGTTGAACGTCTATAGAGCATGCGACGCTGTATCACATGCAGATAAAATCTATATAATCGATGTACTCTTGGTAGTGCAAAGTCAAGAATGCTTGGCCTTAAATGCTTAAACTGTGGCTTGAACTTAGCTCAATAATGATTTATCCAAATTTCGACACCCAGAAGTAAAAATAAAATTGAAAGCTATGTACAACTTACAGCCCCAATACCATTCCGATATTTATTTCGGTAAAGGACGTTGCAGCTCGGTACTTTAAGCTAAAGGCTGATATTATCAGTAAAACAATGCTAGCTATGTTCTCAATGACCCGGTTTATAACTGTGTTGCAACTTGAGTCAAGTGAGGTCAGTCGCGCTAATATTTCATTATTTTTGCCATGTACTAGAAGCAGATTCATAATAATTTACAACCGCACCCAGATGAGTCCTTATCCGAGCTAATGTGGGAAACAGTGCTAGGCCAAGGAACTCAACAACAACGACACTTAGTACCAGTTCGGTAGTAATTTCGGCTTTTCGAAGCGACTAACTTCTGCAGGAAACGGCTCTTTAGTTCGACGATTAAACATTTTCGCCTACATAAGCAGTACGCCAGTTATTATTCAGTTATTTGTTGCAGCTAATCACTGACAAAATATAATCGACTGAGAAATTTTTAAGATTTTTTAAATTGCAAGAACGTATCTAGATAGAACTTGCTGTATGTCCATTTCGGAGACACTTTCAGGAAAAATTTCTGAATCTTTGCTCAAAATACTTAAAACTGCATTAAAATTACATAACAGAGTTTATAAAATGGGTTCATTATATATATACTTTTGAAGCAGCACAGTCAAGCTTGTAACAAATATTAATTTTTCGGTTAATAAAAATATAAAAAGAAAATTGAGTGAACAGAGCCAATTTTTTATTCAACGTAGTAAACACTATCAGTAATATATGGCAACTTCCGCTTTTGATACTAAATTGTGTCAAATTTCACTTTACTTCAAATATACCACCTTGGAAAGCAGACGCAATTGTTGTACCAAAAAATTATTCTTTCTTTGTTGGTCCAATCATCGTTCCGGCTAATCCTGAAGTTCTGGATTACGCCTGCTTTTGCCGTGAGCTAGCTATAGCAAATGCACCATCAGTAGGAAAACTGCACCTCTGGTGATGTTATTAACAGAATGTTCTATGTAACGCTATATTTTTCGTCCAGCAAGATGGTGTGAGTTAATGTTAGAATTCGCAGCGCAGTGCAGCAGTATTAGAACTATGTTCTAAACAAATTTAGAATTTTCTAATAACAAATTGTAAGTCTTAGAATTTTATTTAGTATTAATTAATATCGCACACCACCGCTGAAAATAATAAATACGGAAGTTGTAGCGCTACATTGTAATAATCAAATTTAACAATATACGAATTATCGTTTAACAGGTGCAAAATATGGTCGGCACGTGGCATTCATTGTCTTATCACAGATAATATG